>JAJEJO010017744.1:0-15175 GCA_020662805.1 Glaucomys volans | reverse complement strand
ACAAACCTTAAACCATTAAGTATTTTTTTCTTTACAGAAAAAGTTTAGCAAATCTAATCTAGATTATTTTACCTACTCTTCTTTCAAGTTCTGAGATATGCTTTGCACACAGTAATTGATTAACAAACACCTAATATATCCTATGAATGTATTCATCAGTTCTAATACAGAAAAATTTACTTTGTGTACTATAATGCTGAGAATAAGTGGCTTCCTCTGATGAATCGGTCTCTCTTTTTTTAAAATTAATTCCCTTTTTTCTTTGGAATTGAATTCAGTGGTCAAATGGAGAAGATATTTTAGCCTAGATTTCCAGATATGTACCTTGCTTCATCTGTTGACTTTTTACGTTTTGGTCCTTGTTCTCACAGTTCTACTTTACATTTAAAAAAAAATTTGTACTACTTCAATTTTACTTGGAAAAACTTTTTGAGAAGTATATACAAGGAACTGAAAATATGTAATTGGGTTGGCACATCCAGTGTGTGAATATATATCAAGGCATGTGAATCAGTTCATCAATTTGGCATCCATTGCAAGAAGCCAAAAGTAGGTTTTTCTGATTAGCTGTGAGATGGGAAAAATCACATGCCTATTCCAGTCATGGTAGAGAAGATATTTAGCTTTGTCCTGTAATAAGGCCTTTCAGAAGGACAATAATTGCATATTATGTTATATACTTCTCCAGGCTATTACATACAAAGGTTGCTTTATTTTTGTGAATTGAGAATAACTATAATAACATGACTTTTTAAAAATGATTGATAATCATAGACTAAAATGTAACCATGAACCCATGACTTTTTTGGTATGGAAAATTTTATTGACACAAATAGACTTCTTGGACTAACCATGTCTTATATGCTAAGTTAAAATATAAACAGCATCTCATTTTCTCATATAAAAGTAAACAGAAAGAAAACACAAAAAACAAAAATGGAAGAGAAAAATGCAGACTTTTTTTTAATCTCATAAGTACTCCTGTTCCACTAGTCACTTAACTTTATAGTTCTTCTCTTTTAACTTTTTGTGTTTGTGCCACAAACTTGAGTTAAAATAATAACTATTTCCTTTTAACCAATTTTCTCATTAGTATATGAGAAGTAATTGGAGGATTATGTTGTAAAGAAAAGAAACTGCGCAGAGATACAAATATGTATGATCCTGCAATCAGGCTTTCTAAATTAATCATCTAATTTGTTTTGTATTTTCAAATGCATAGCTCTTTTGCTTTTATTAGTGCATTATAGTTGTGCATCATATTGAGTTATCATTCGATATAATCTGCATGCATGGAATATAATTTGCTCTACTTCAGTCCCCAGTACTTTCTCTTTCCCCTGTTCTCTTTCCTCTACTTGACTAGTCTTCCTTCTATTTGTTTATAGTTTTTGTTTTTTAAATTAGTGCTTTATAAGTACACATAAAGGTGAAATTCTCCATGGTATATTCATATGTATACATAGCATAATATGGTCAATTTTATTCCAGAGTCTTCCCTTTTCCTCTTTCTCCTCCCCAACCCTCGATCCCCTTCCTCTACTCTGCTAATTTCCCTTCTCTTTTCATGGGATCTTCCCTTTTTTCCATCTCACTTCTGCACATGAGAGAAAACATTTGACTGTTGGCTTTCAGAGTCTGGCTTATTTCACTTAGCATGATGTTCTCCAGTTCCGTCCATTTACCAGCAAATGACATAATTTCATTCTTCTTTATGACTGAGTAAAATTCCGTTGATCCACCATATAACCCAGTTATCCCATAAATATCCTTAGCATTTATTCTGAAGAACTACTACAGTAGTACAGGCACATGAATGTTTGTAGCAGTGCAATTTATAATAACCAAGTTATGAAAGCAGCCCAGGTGCCTGGCAATAAAGTAGATAAAGAAAATGTGATATAATCACACAAACACATTTTTCTATGCAGAGCATATAAGACACATGATCTGCTATCTACAAAGAGTTCCACTTATTAATTGAGGAGTACTAGTCTGCAGTGAGGTATATGAATCTCAAAACAAATGTAAAATCTACTTACTGTATTTAATTCTAAATAATCAATGGTGTTTATGCAAAGATTGAGCTGCAAGGCTGTAGTGCAAATTCTGTTTCATCATTAGAAAGACCAGCCTCTTTTGTACTGCCTTGGAAGTGTGATTCATAAAGTAGTTTATCATAATGTTTATTGAGTGCCTAATATGCAAGCCATACAAGTGCATTGCAGGTCTAGATGAAACCTTCTCCTCTTTAACTGTTAGATTTACCCATCCGGATTTGAGAGACCTATTCCTTTGTTTTCAGAACTTAGTTTCAGAACACCATGAAAGTACTTTTCTAATAAACATAATATTCCCTTTCTGATAGTCTTAAAATGCAACGTGAGAACAGCATCATGTTTTACTTTTATACTAAACACCAAAAATCAGTGGGATGGAAACTCTATGGGAAAACTTTTAAAAAAAATCTTCAGCAATTATTATTCCTCCAGTATATGGAGGAAGCAGTTTTATAATACATGAAAAGGGCTTGTACAACTCCCGCTACTACTTTAGAGCTAATAGCTGTTACTTGTTTTATAAACAAAAACTTGATACTGAGTAATACCCACCCAAACAAAAGAATTCCAACTGGGAAAAAACTCTACCTTCAGTAGGCCTCTTTCAGTTGGATCCCCTTTCTCCCTTTGGCAGACAATATAGGGGCATTATTTCCTCTGATTTGAACTGGGATTTTTCATAGGCAAGAAAAACACTTATACCAGGTTGGTTTAAGAATGCCTCTGTAAACTTTGTAGTAAGGTCATGAAGATTTTCACTTCATTCTCTGTATGAATGAAGTTGCCAACTTTTATAGTTTAGTCAATATTTATAATTATAGAAGCTGTTGGAGAAATATTAACAAATGAAAGAGATATCAGTCATGGTATGCAAACTATAAATATTTGGCTATATTTTTAGTAACAGGAAGAGATTTGAAAAACTTACTGTGTCTATGAAAGATTCATTATTTTTAAGGGAAAAAGTGATTCCATTAAAATAACAAAAACAATAACAACATTCTAATATGTATGCTGATTTCTTAGAGGGATATTTATTGTGTGTTAGGAGAAGAAAGTTATTAGACTGGTTTCCTGCCCTTGGAGAAACTAACAATATTGTTATTTTTAGCAATGGAAAACTTAACAGAATCAAAACTTAAAGATTTGTAACTTTAAGTTTCAACAAGAATTGCTATACTAATGATTTAGGGAACAACAAAAAAGAAAGTTACAGAAGAAAATCATTTGTCTCAAAATATTCTTCCCTTCTTCAGGCAATGATGGCAAGATTTTTAGGGGGTAAGGCTTATATATTATATCTTTAGGACATAATGCTCTTAACAGTCCTCTTTATGCCTATTAATAATAATAAATAATGTCAAGCATATGTATGCCTGTGTACTTAAATCAATCTGGATCTTATACAAAATAAACTCATTGTAAGAACTGTCCTTATTTTTCATTGTCCCAAAGTATGGCTTTTACCTTTAGTTATCTAAGCTCTGGTCCTCATATTTCAATACATCATGTTGCTCACCTCCATATGACTAAAAATAATGAGCAGCAACAGATATTGAACTTTATCTAACATTTATTAATATAAACCCGGATCCTGAATGAGAGCAATAATTACAGCAGTGCCACTAATGAGGAAATATTTTTAAGTGTTATGGATTTAATAGCATGCAGACCTTGGCTGACACAATTTAAAATGACAGATAAAATTTAAAGACTAATATTTTATGTTTACGATCAATAAATTATTCACAGTTGTGTCATATAGAGTCCAATCACTAACGTAATTTTTCAAATTTGGCCCTAACATAACATAGTTAACACTTTACACCTAGAACTAATTTTTATTTGAAATACTTATCTTATGTTCATAACCCAAGAATGTGTAGTTGTGCTTTTGCTCAAGGTTTATCAATATGTATATATTAATTATTTCATTACAATTCATTAGGTACAAATATACATAAGTATAAATATGAACCCTTCCATACTGTCTCTACAATGAGAAAATAATAATTGTTATCATATATCAAATGCATATTATGTAAAGGACATAGGATGAATCATCATGTATATCTTACCCTCAACTCTCTGGGATAGGTTTCTTTGTTGTTATTGCTACTATTAATATTTTTTCTATAGTCTCTACCGATAGGGTACCACTCTGCTTCCCTCTGTCTTTAATTATCTAGTCTACCCTTTTGCCAAAATCATATATATTCTGTCCACAACTGAGACCTGGAGTTTTGAAAACATAGTATTAGAAAAAAAATGAAAATTCTTATTTAAATTTTCCAATATTATTCAGTCTCTGGAGGTGGAACACAGATATTCCTTACTTCAGGAACACCCAGAAAAAGCTCTGAAGTTCTTGACATAAAGCATGAGTTTGGGTGAAAAACCATAAAATCACTATTAGTCTGAATGCAAATACAAATACTATGCTTCGAAAAAGTAAACTGCCCCAAGTATGACAGAGCTAGAAATGTATCTCTAAAGCTAAAATGCATTTACTTGGGAAATTGGTTTGAAGAGTGGAGAAAGTACCAGGGCTTGAGGAACTATCCTTTCCCCAGCTGCAAAACATTCCTTGGTTTTTCATAGCTTGTGTGTTTGAAGGAACAAATTGACATATGATTGCAAATACAAAAGAGAAGAACTCTATGAGAGGGAGAAATATTATCAATAGAATAAAATATAAGTGTCAACAATTGATCTTTTATAGGTTTACAGTATTAAATAATCCTGGATCAGACTTAGTCATTTAGGACAGGTAGAGACAACATTACAAGGATATAGCCACATAAGCAGCAGTCCTATATCCTTGTAATGTTTCTGTGGTTTTGAAATGCATCAACAGGTAAATAGATAAACAATGTGGTATATGTAAATGGTGGAATATAAGACAGCCTTTAAAAAGAAAGAAGTTTTGTCATTTGCAACAACATAGAGAAACCCAAAGGACATTATGCTGATTGAAATAAGCCAGACACAAATATTACATGTTCCCTGAAACAACTGGAATCTAAAACAATTGAATTAAAAGAAGCAGGGAGTAGAAAGGTAGCTACCAAACATTGGTGGGAATGAGAGAAGAGGATATGGGAGGATGGTGAAAGGGCAGAGTCTCTATTGAATAAGAGAAAAATATTTTTTTTTGAGAGCTATTACACAGTATGGTTAACAAAGCTGATAATCATATGCATTTCAAATGTCCTCATTACTATTAAATCGGGGGTGATAAAGATGTTAAGTGGATTTCATTATTCTGCAGTGTATTCATAAATCATAACATCCCTTCCTGTCCCATACATATGTACTACTATAATTTTTAAATTATAAAAAAATAAAATAAAACTATCTGTTTTATTAAAAGGCTTCTTTTAAATAGTTACTTGCTATATTTAAAATTATATAGATCCTTTGAGAACTTAAAAAAAATCACTGTTGAAATCAGCTTCTTTGATATTAGAAGCAATGCAATTCTTCTTTCTTTACTCCTACATTCTGTCATCAGTGGGAATCCACAACAAATAATCTCTTTCAGTCCTAATATTGTATGTTTTTGGCTAATTTGTTCCCCGTGAATGAGGCTGTGGTTATGTTCCTGCCGTCTCCCCTTCATTCCGTCCCCACTCCCATGCAACTCTGTCTTTCTCTAATGTCTATCACAGCTTCTAAATTAACTTCATTTTTCTTTGATTATTTTTGTAAATTGTTTTTACAGTAGGATTTCACCATGGCTGTCATATTGCTTACATTGCTTTATATATTTACAAGTACACTGTATTATATTAGGCAACCTGATTCTAGCAGAGCTGTCTGGGGGATAGAGACTGGTGTGCATCTAATCTAGCAAAGAGTGAGGAATTCTCATGAGCTCCACACAGTATACAGACATTAATTCCAAGACATACAAACAAACAAGAAAAGATGCGTTTTCCAGAATCAAATAAAGTGTCAGTGTGCAAAACAGAAAAATAGAATCAACAGAATGAGATTAAAGACAGAACCTATCAAAAGAGATAATGAAGGTAGAATATGACTAAAATGCCAAATGGGAAATTGTCCCATTTTTATAACTCTGTCAGCTCTGCCTATTCAAATATAAAGCTTGCAATAAGATACAATACATACATATACAATTGGATAATATATAAATACACATATATTCTATTCTGGCTAGTTTTACTTTAAAACTAATGTTATTTGAGTAATATACTAATATTGGTTGACCTCATGTATTAATAATGATCATAGTCTCATTAAAATATTATTATAATTGTATATGATTTGTATATAATCTATTGTGGTTAATAAAATACTAATACATACTAATTTTTAAAGATCTTACAAAAATGATGTAGAGAAAACCTTTGGAAGACAATTATAGTGCTATTAATTAATAGTTTCTTAATAAAAATACTTATGAATAATGGTTCATTTAGAAGCAAACATAGCCACAATGAAAGGAAAAAGACAAGTACATAACATAATAATATTTTGGCCTATTAGCCTTCAATTATTTAATCAATTCAGAAAATCAGGCCAAGTAAAGCAAATGTTATGATAGAAATATCAAATGTATTTTTAAGTTATCTATCTATCTATCTATCTATCTATCTATCTATCTATCTATCATCTATCCCCAATCACAAGGGAGTATCAGCTGAGGTTAGCCACAGCAGATTGTTTTTAGTGGACCAAGATTGTATATGGTGTTAACATGATTTTACCTCTTTAATGTATTACTTTTAATTTTTAAGCCTTTGGTCTTTTCTGGGTATTGTTGGAGCTTATATGAGCTGTTTTCGACTTTATCAGGCTGAATGTTCTGCTAGTGGCCTACACCCTAAATTCTATTCTCTTGAACTTCTGATTAACATCCAAGGAACAGTTTAAAAACAGAGTTCCTAGCTGGACACAATAGCACATGCCTGTGGTCCCAGGAACTTGGGAGGCTGAGGCAGGAGGATCGTTTGAGCCCAGGACTTCAACTCCAACCTGAGCAACATATGGAGAATGTGCCTCAAACAAAACAAAACAAACAGTAATAACAACAAAAAACCTGAGAGATTCTTACTGAGTCCTAGTCAAATCATATTTAGGAAACCCCTGGAGATTGAAACATGTTGGGATGCTACATGAAGAATGCTGCCATTTGAATTCAAAAGGTGTGTTCTGAAATATTTGGAAAACGTCCACTTGTATAGGAGTCCTTCATTGCAGGTGAGTACAATCTACCAGTGAACTGGATAGTGTCCAAAAGAATTTTCCCCACATCTCATTTTGTTCCTGGATTTTTCATCTCTACTTTCTTAGTAGCTATTTCTTTTTTCTTTTTTTTCTTAAAGCACATGGACATACAAAGAAATATCTCCATAGTAAATATGCAAACAAACCCCTTTAAATACTGAGTTCCTGCCAACTATAGTTGTGTTTGCTCTCTTCTGTCTTTGCCAACCTTTAACAAATTTTTTCCCAGGTACACTTTATTTGGTTCCTACCTCTGAGTGTTTCATTTCCCCCCAATATCATGGCATACAGAGAAGATGATAAATGGCTTAAAATTGTCAGTGGCTCTGGGGACTGTCCCAGAGGATGCAACTCTGCCAGGCCTCTCCTGGCTATTCCAAAGTGCTGAGAGGGTAAGTAATGTAAGGTGCCTGTGGCCCACTAGGACCTCCTGTGCCGAGGTGCAAATGAGAGCTCTGCTCATTTCTGTCCCCACTGATCTGCCTGCACCACAAACCTGATGTGTTTCTTAAAATGTCTTTGCTATGTAACTTAATACACACTTTTGCCATCCCATATTATGGAAAATAAGTATTTCTTTAATTTGAAGTGGTATTGACTCTTGGTCCCTAGCTCCTGCAAAGCACTGCGTACTTCTCTTTCTGCAATCCCATTCCTAACTTCCCTTTCTGCCTTGTACTGGGCATGTTTTGGGCATCACCTCATCTCATCTCAGCTCATTTTTACTCCAAAAGTTGCTTCAGTAACCATCTGTTACTACACATCTTGTGACCCAGAATTTTGCTAGAGGCCCTAAAGGTGGGGAAAATATCTGTATATATCTTTGGTAATCCCCAACAGGAGAGCTCTGGTACAGACCCCAGGTTTTGGAGTAGGGAATGCTTTATATTGCAGAGAACTACTCATGTACAGAAAGCAGTTCTTGGCCTGCCATTGGGATCAGGGGCAAGCGAGTGTTTCACTAGGGTAACTACAGGACTATGAGATTGGAGGTACCTTCCTGAGGCAAAGTTTGTCAGGTAGAGCAACTCGTGTGTTTGGATTACTGCAGTAGCAATCTGTCACATGATAGAGGAACTTCTTTAAGAAATAGGCCTCAGCTAGCCTGGGATGCACAGGTAAGTTTCAGGATCATGTCGCCCAGAGTCCTATGGCAATAACTCCAGTTTCACTGATTCCTTTCAGTTCTTATGAATAGGCCAATCAGCAGTGTGGCTGTGTCTGTTTGTTATCCATTACCTCTCAGTTCCAAATTTACCCTTTTTGTGTGAAAATAGATGTGGTTCCTTTAAATATTTTCCCTTTGTCAGTTGGGATAAGGATAAGCTCTGTCAGTGGAGGGGTGGGAGAGACATTTCAAGAGAAGACAGTGTCCCTTCTTGGTTCCATTGTTTTTTTTGTTTTTTTTTTTTTTTTTGAACCAGGGATTGAACTCAGGGACACTCAGCCACTGAACCACATCCCCAGCCCTATTTTGTATTTGATTTAGAGACAGGGTCTCACTGAGTTGCTTAGAGCCTCCCTAAGTTGCTGAGGCTGGCTTTGAACTCACGATCCTCCTGTCTCAGCCTCCCAAGTCGCTTGTTCTTGCTCCACAGGCTCCTGCCCCTTGCTGGATTTTCCAGCTTGGCTCTGGCAGTGCAGTGCTGTCAGCGGCTAGCAGCCAGCAGCTTCCCCTCCCTCTGGTGGTTTATAGCCCAGTGCCTGCAGGGTACACTTCTTCATGAAGAACTTTCCTTAGAGAGCAGGTTTCTTCCAAAGGGAAGATTTCCAGCAAGTTCTGCCAGCATGATGGCACAGGCTGTCATTGCCAACAGGGTCTTACCCTCAACCCTGAGGTTGGGAAGCCTCTTCTTTGGATCTCTGTCTTAGCCCTAAAGGAATAGTGGCTATTCCTTGTATCTACTGTTCCTACATTATTTAAGGTTCTCTTTATTTTTTTACTAGCCAATCCTTCATTATTCCATTACCCACTCAAAGTCAAAAATTCTTTACATATAACTTTCTGTGCTAAATTACAGGGTGATATCTTTTCATGGATTGGACTCAGATGACCATACCATGCAGGCAAGGGTTCAGAGTGGGCCTGACTGGGCTCCTTCTTGCTAATATGTGGCATTGCTGAGAGCTAAATTTACCAGCGAAAATAAAAGCTGAGATCTTCTGGCTCTATCCCTTGAGGATTCTAGGCAGTCGGGTAGTGGCAAGCATACACCTGAACCCCTGCCCTATGGCAACCATAAACGACCAACTGCAGCAACCACAACATGGCATGAGGTTAACAGCTGTGAGTTCCAGCTCCTCCTGGATGAGGGCAGCTCGTCCATAAGCAAGCAAGATGAATCCACTGAAGTGCTGACTGAGGATGCAAGAAATCGGAAAGGGATGGAAACAGAAAGATATGATGATAGGCTATTAACTGAGACCATAGCTTATTCCACTTACCTTTGCATGTTGAAGGTTAGTTTTGGGATTGCAGGTAGGTGCTAAATTGAAGTGTGTAGGATAGATGGGCATGATCAGAGAACAGACCTCGTGAAACTGTTATGTGCCCTGCCTCTTGTCCTCTTGACCCTTCGTCATCCCAGCTGTTACTGTCCACCCAGCTGAACATATCAGTAAACTGAAAACATCTCCCTTCAGACATCAACTTCTATCCCTGGACTTCTTTCCTGCTCCCACAGAGAGAGCTACAGGTACCAGTTCAGTCATTTCTTGTATTAGTTGGATTTTTGTCCCTGTGACAAAATACTTTAGAAAAACAATTTAGAGGAAATGATTTATTTTGAGTCATGGTTTTAGAGTTTCAGTCCATGGTTGGTTGCCTCTGTTGATTCTGGGCCTGCGGTGAGGCAGAACATTATGACAAGGAGGGTGTGGTAGAGAAAAACTACTCACTTCGTGGCAGTCAAGAAGCAGAGAAGGAGAGAAAGAGGCTGGGGACAAGATTTAGTTCCCAAGGGCACACCCCTAAGGACTACTCCTTTCATCTAGGTCCCACCTCCCACAGTTTTCACCACCTTCCAATATCCATTCAGCTATGAATGCATGAATGAATTAATCCACTAATAAGTTTAGAACTTGCATGATATAATCACTTCCCTAAGCCCCACTTCTGAACACTGCTGCTTTGGGAACCAAGCCCTCAACACATGAGCCTTTGCAAAATATTTCAGATCCAAATTACAACAATCTTAAATAATCATAAATCTGAAAGTTCAAGGGAGTTAATAATCAAGGGGCACACCTTACCCTTTGGAGATAGAAGCATATGGATAAATTCTCGCCTTTCCTGTCCTAAGGATGAACAATTTTTAGGTGCATTCTTCATGCATGGCTCCTCAGAGGTTCCCAACAGGACTGAGTTCCTGTTGCCTGTAATGGTGGTAAGCTTAATAAGACATCTTTGATTGACTTTCCCTTCTTCCTTATTCTGCTCTTCCTAGTCTTCCAACCCTACTTTTGGAAGTCATTTAACAAAATAAACTACCTGAACCAAGTCATTGTCTCAGGCTCTGGTTTTGGGGGAAGATAAGCTAAGACAGATCTCTCTTGTTCTTTATCTTCAGCTCCTTAAAATGTGTTGCTCTTGCTTTGTCTGTCCTTTTAAGCATTGATGTGCCACAGGGTTCCAGCCTTGGCCTCTCGGTCTTCTCCATTCGCTTGCTGGCTTCATTTCTTATGCTGTCACACTTTCACCATGATCGAACCACCAAAATTCCAATCTGTTCCTCTGCTCCATTTCACTCTTCCAACTGGTACAACTTGCATGCCACACTCTGAGGATTTCTATGTAAATATTTTAATGCTGGTCAAAAGTCACATTAGAAGGGAAACCAAGGTCACATTTGCTATCCCTGTTGCCTGTTTAGTCAACGGCATCTTGGTGCTGGAAATGTGGAAATGGATCTTGAGAGCACCTTTTCTATGATCTCTTTGCTTATTGGCAAATAATAAGCAAGACATGCTGACTTCTACCTTCTCGGTGCCCTGCATGTCCTCTCTACTTTCCTTTACTTCAGCTTCTGCTTTATGACCAACTATCCTTGTCTCTCTTTTTCTGCACTGATCATTGGAATGGGAGATCCCAAGAGTGAATTCAGTTAGTGGAAGAGTCAAAGGAAGCACAATTAGTAGTTGGTTGGTTCCTTCCCTATGTTGGGGGACAGTACTGAACCCAGAAGAGTGTCTGGTGCATACTAAATGCTTCATATTCATTTGTTGAAGAACTGAATACATGCTTGATTCTTGAAGCAGATTTTGTAATCAATAGGGTTTGCAATTTAACCAAGTGAGAAAAAGAAGAAGAAAGAATTTTTACTAAAATACTTTAGGTTAGTCCTTTATAACTCTTCAAAGAACTGTCTTGAAATTAACTGAAAATACAAAGAAATTTCATCGTTAAGACTTTGCCAGTTAACATGGTGTTTACTATCATTTTATTCTTAATGTTGGTGAATTGAGCCTGAAGAGTCTTTCATGTCCATGGGAATATTGGAATGCAGTTGGCTAATGTTTAGGGTGTCCTGTCATATATCTCTCATAGACACACAATTTCTGGGACTGATAGGTACAAACGTGCTTTAGTAGCCTTTTTTGTTGCTGTTGGGGAGGGATTCATAGAATAGAGAAAGAATACAGAACTGGGAATTGGGAGAGGAGCAAATCATGAGTCACCAGTTCTAAGACACAACCTGCCATCTTTCTCAACTTCTTTATCCATTCTTTTTTTTTTTTCCATCTTGTGCATGCTTTTATATTTGACTTTAAATGCTTTTTGGAACAATGCAGGAAGAGGGTCTCTATTCATCATTATTTAAAAACAAAATCCAAAATTAATGATGGTAGAGAATTACATATCCTGTAGGAAACAAGCAGTTTGTGTTCATGAGTCTAATAGAAATAATAATTCTCTGTTAAGAACACTTTAGTTCACATATTGTTAATTAACTTAGTAAGACAGGAATTATAGTTAGACAGATGTTGAATTATTCTCAAATAATGCTGGCCCGAGTTGAAATTACCCATTTTCCAAGTGGTGAACATACCTACTTGTTACACTTTATTGCCTTACAGGTCAGTCACTTTTGCTGAAATTGTTGAAATTGTTGCTGGCATCTTTACTGATATAAAGAAAGACAAATTGTAAAATATTACCATGAGACTTTCTAAAAGAATAATATGGTTTCAACATAAGAATGCAATACAATCATTACTAAAAGTATTGACAGTAGTTTTTACCATCCTAGTCCAAAATGAAACTCCTTTCTGAAAATATCACATTATGTATCTAAAACTTCCTGGATCAAGTGGAATATTGTTATTGGGCCCAACATATTAAACTCTTTATTTTTGCTCTGGATAGAAGCCAAACAACAGTAATTGCTTCTATGCATTGCCTGGAAGCAGGTGACTCCGCCATCTGGACCTGTGTCCTCCACTTCACTGAGCAGGGCTTCTGAAAAAATGCTGTATTCCTGGCCTGGAGGCAAAGAGTAGTAGGGAGAGCAAACAGCCTTACAGATTCTGGTAATAACTTTCCTTTCCCTTTGGGATTTAGAGACAGCTTACATTTAAAGAAAAGACCCAGGGTTGGGGGCTTGATGTGTGGCATTGTCCTTGACAGTCAAGCTTTGTTTGCTGTTGAATGTTTCAGGATACTAGAGATTCATTATTTTCTGATTGTAATCCAGAGAGTTTTCATAGTTATAGCTTCATAAAAAAATCGTTGGGTAGTGTGTTAAATCTACCAGTGTGGATCGTGAATGGAAAAGCTGTGTTGTCCATCTGGGAGCTCCTTTTCTGGTCAATTGTAACTTGGTAGCTCCAGCCAATAAACTCAAAGTTACTCTGAAACAGGCTATCCATCTTCTTCTTTTTTTTTTGGTTTATTTTAATGACCTGTTTCCTAAAAATCCCTGCTCTTTCTCTCCTTTGATCAAAGAACATTATGTTCTTGGTTCTGTTTCTTTCTGTGACTTGTATGCTTTCCTTCTTATGTGTTATCTCTTAACCCTATTGGTTGGAATCACCCAAAATTCACTAGCAGGGCAGTCACTGGTTGCCTCGTAGCCATTACTTGACAAGGCTGTAATTAGCTAGGCCATTTTACACCTGCTTTCCCAGCTGGGCACTGCTCTTCACTTTACAGGGATCTGTATCAGAATTGAAAGGGCACTGCTTCAAGAGTGAGCTAACAGCATCCAGTGACGATGTAAAATTGTCCAGATTCCACATAGCAGGTAATTTACAGCAAGGAAAAATTATTCATTCATTCAGTGTTTCTTGCAAGTGTATCTTTCTTCTACCATTTAGCTCTTTTGATAGTTTTTAGTGAACAGGATCTAATAGAGAAACCCAAATTGGAAGTTTCTGTGTTGGTAGCTTCTTGTTTAATAGTTCAGTCGGCTTTTGGAGGGATGCTTCAGGTAGGACCGATTTTTATAGGAATCGTAATCACAAGTGAACCTTTAACGTGTGGAAATACACCTTGCAAATAATTCAGAGAACATATTTGATAATACCACTTGCTTCAGTTAATTCTCATGTCAGATTAAATGCTTTTAAATAGAGAAAACATAAATTGTTTCATTTAATGCACTGCTCTCAAAGGTATGTAGTCCAGGGAAATGAGTTTAAGTTCTTCCAGAAGACTCTCTGTTGACAATGCAAAGTGCCTCACATTCTTCCCACTCTGAAATTCACTTTACGGCATTCTATTTTTTTAAAAATAAAGTTTATTATTGACTGGTTTACTTAGATTATTTGACCATAAGTTGATATTTGCCTATAGAGATCCAAAAGAATCTTAGAAATGACAGTAAGCTCCAGATAGCATTCTATAAAGCCATTGGTGCTAGTAGGACATCCCTGGAGTCAGTATTGGGTGAACAGTTTAGATGACCATCATGTAGCAATTAGTTACCCCTCTTCAATTAATTCTTTTACCAAAAGCTCTATTAGTGGACCTCTGCAGAGTGTTATTTCAAGAGCCTTAATTGCAGCCTTAATAATGTCAAAAAGCTCCTCTCAGTTTGATTCTATTTAGAAGACAAAAACATATATTTACTCCAGCTTGTTCTTTTAAGATGCAACAATCTTGTCCACAATTTTTAATATTTTTTTCCTTTTGATGCTCAATCTGAAAAGAGATCAAATCTCTCTGTATTTCTCATTCTACTTTCTGTTTTTCATCAGTAATGAAAAATATTTCCATCACTTTTTCAATGATGCCAATTATTTTCTAATAAGTGCCAAGCCCTTCTGTTTTCAAGAATCATTAAAGTCATCTCTACTTACAACTGTCAATCTAGCTTAGTCCCAGCCTGACTTTCTGTAAAATTCTCATCCAGCCTGACCCTCTTCATCTAGATTGTACCATTGGTGTTGCCAGACACATTTTGTCCTTTTACTGTCCTGCTGGAAACCCTACAGTGGCACTCCTTTATCCACTAACTCCTTATCCCGGCATTCAAAGACCTCTACAATCTATCCCCACTATATTTTCTTTCCCATTTTCATTGTGCCCTCTGCATATTCTCTACTTGAACAATATTCACTTTACAGATTCTTTTGAATGCATTTTGATCATCTCTTTTCCCAGCTGGGAATTCCCCCAGTCTTCATCTCTACAAATTTTGTTCAACTTCTGACATCTCCCAATCCCTGATAATTAATTATTTTGTCTATATCAGGTCTTAGTGATCTCATGTCTCTGAATGGTAATATTTACCCTGTAAAACAAGGCGTGTAAGATATCAGTATATAAATTTACTCATTTATTATCTGATGATATATCTTATATTTACTTAAGTTTGATTATTCTTATTTTAGTGCCTATATTAATTTGACTTACCAATTAG
>JAJEJO010017688.1:0-11341 GCA_020662805.1 Glaucomys volans | reverse complement strand
GTTGTGAAATGGTTTTCACGGGAACTTCTATTTAGCCGTGTGAAGCCCCCATGAATGTAGCTCCCCTAAGCCCACCAGTGTGAGGGCTGGAATGGGTGGGGGGTAGCCAAGGAAGGTACAGAGGGAGGAGAGAGGTAATTCAGGACAAAGGTCAGAGAAGGGGAGGAGAGGGAAGGCAGGATTTGGTCTGTCACTGCCAAAACTCATGCTGAAAGTTGATTGCCATTATGAAGGTGCTGAGAGGTGGAGGTTTGAGAGGTGATTAGGTCATTCAGAGGAATTTCCGTCATTCTCAGAGGCCTGGGCTAATGCTCTAAGGCATGAGTGAGTCTCCCTGTGAGAGGGCTTAAAAAGTGACATTCCTCTCATGTTCTTTCTCTCTCCCATACTCTTTCACATGGGGCTTACTCTTCCATCTCTAAATCATGTCTTTTGATTAACAGAATGTTTAAGTCAGCTTCTTAACACTGCATAAATACCTGAGAGAAACAACTCAGAAGAAGAAAATTTTATTTTGGTTCACGGTTTCAGAAGTTTCAGTTCATGGTCAGTCAGCTTCATTGCTCTGGGCCTGAGGTGAGGCAGAACATCATGGCAGAAGGGAATGGCAGAGGAAAGCTACCATCAGGTCATGGCAGCTGGGAAGTGAGGAATGGAGGGTGGGAACACCCAGAACAAGATCTGGTCTATAGAAAGTAGGAAGCCAGAGGGCATGCCTACTTCCCCCTTTCACCTGCCTACAGCTTCCACCTCCTCCCAGTAGACCATTCTACTTGTGAATCCATCAAATGGATTAATCCACTGATGAGCTTAGAGTTCTCTTGATCTAATCACTCCTAAAAGCCCCACCTCTGGATATTGCTGCACTGAAAACCAAGTCTTCAATTCATCAGCTTTGGGGGACAATCCAGATCAAAGCCATATCATATAATTTTCAAATTTTAATGCAGTCTAATCTGTCACTTTTTCACTATTAGTGTTTCTTGTGCCTTGTTTAAGAAAATGAATTCATTCTCTCTTCTAGGTCTTCTCCTAGATGTTATTTGACCCAGGATTCTGCTGTGGCTTGGATCTAGATTGCCCTCCAAAGACTCATGTGTTAAAGGTTTATGGTACAGCTCAGTGCTTCAAAAGGTGGGGCCTAGTGGAAGATCTTAGGTCACAGGTGCATGACCTCAAAGAACATAGTGAAGATGGTGGAAACCTGACCCTTCCTGTTCTTTCTCTCTCTCATTTTTTTTTTCTTTTTTTGATTTTTGGCTGCCATGAGGTTAGCAGCTTCCACATACTCCCTGCCATGATATGCTCCATCACCACAGGCCCAAAAGCAATGGAGCTAATCAATCATGGACCAAAACCTCCAAAGCAGAGCCAAGATAATCCCCTTTCTCTTTACCAGATGATTATCTCAGGTATTTGTTACAGTAACAGAAAGTTGATGAATATAGATTGATTTTAGGGTATGGTATAGGGATGGGAGTGTTGGGGTTTTTTTTTCCAAATACAGATACTCATCGATCCACCACCATTTATTGAAAATCTGGCCTTTCTCCTCTGTTCTATGACGTCATCTTTGTCCTGATAAACCAGGATGGATCTGCTTCTGCACTTTGTGTTTTGTTCCACTAGTAGATTTGTTTATTCTTGCACCAATACTATACTGTCTCCTTATTGTATGTTGTATAAGTCCTCCAACTTTGTTCTTCTTCATATACATTATAGAATCAACTTGTCAAGTTTTACCAGAGGAGAAAGAGAAGGAGGAGGAGGAGGAGATGGTGACCACAGGTGTCGTAGCCATCTGGCTAGGCCTCGACCTGTGGGGTCTTTTCCCTTCTGGAGGGGGCAAGGCAAACGGAGCTACAACCCCAGGAGAGAAAGAACTAGTTACCAGTGTCAAATTTATTAATGAATTACAGCACTTTTATAGAAGAGGGGAGTCTGAGAACAAAGAACCTGTAGTGTAACATGATAGTCTGTAAGGATGGTCCAATTAGGAGTCACACAGTTTACCAAAAGGAGGAGGGAAAGAGAAGGAGGAGCGAAGCTCACCTGGAGCAATGGCCCTCGGTGGGTCAGGTCACTTGGGAGTTTTCTCCACAAGCATGAATAATCCTGAGTGTGCTGTCAAGGATTTTACCTTCCTGCAGCCTAGGAACATATACCTCAGTGGCTTCCTTCTACCTCCCCACACACAGGCAGACAAAAAACCCTCTGGTTACTTTAAGATTGCAGCAGATGGATTGATCAATTCTAAGATTAATTTGAGGGAAAACATCTTAAATTCCAATCCCTAAACATGATATATCCTTCTGTTAACGCATATCTTTAACAATTTCTTTCACTGATGTTTTTTGTTTCTGTAAAGAAATTGTACTCATCATTTGCTAGGTTAATTTTTAGGTATTTGATTTTTATGCTATTATAAATTTCATTTTCTAATTGTTGCTGGTATATAGAAAGACAATTAGTTTTGTATATTGAATTTGTATTCAGTGACTTTACTAACTGAACTTACCAACTTTAAGTATACCTACAGTTTTTTAAAAATTTTTTTACATATCCCATCGTGTCACATGTGAATGACAGTTTTATGACTTCTTTTCCTGTCTTCAAACTTTACTTTTTTCCTGCCTTATTACACTGGCTAGCATCTCCAGTACAGTATTATACGATGAGTGTCAGCATCCCTTTTCACTTCCAATCTCAGTGGAAATATTTCACCACTAAGTATAATGATAGTTGCAGAGTTTTTGTTTTCTGCTTCTTGGGGATTTGTTTTTAAGTAGATCGCTTTACTGAATAAAGGAAGTTCTTTCCTGTTTCTAATTTGCTAAAAGTTTGTTTATTTAAATCATGAATGAATGGTTTGCCATTCTACTCAGAAGGTCCTATAATTCACCTTTTTCCTCTGTTAACTGGGGTATCATACTGATTGATCTTGGTATGGTAAACTAAACTTGGTAATCCTTTGATCCCATTGGCATTTGCAGGATCTTGTTGAATTACACTAAAATGGTCGTGTATTTGGACGACCACATGCAAGCTCCATCTTGTGCAGTCTTAGACTCACCTCTTTTCCTTCAAGCACAAACTCCACATCCAGGTCTGGAAAGAGGATCATCCTTGAAAAACCACAGGTCTCTGACCCTTGAGACTCATGCTACACCCTCTGCAACAAGTCCCTGAGGGCGCTACCTCTAGCTGGATCCTCACCCAGCAGACCCTAGCGCTGCAACAGCAAACTGCGTGGTAAGGGTCAAGCTCCCACCTGCGTCAATCTTGAGTCTACCAGACCAGGGCTGCTTCCTCACCCGACCCTGAGAGACTCCTTTAAGAAAGTCAGCAGCTCATCGCGTCTCTGGGGCGGGAGGTTGAAGTCGCCAAGAATGTTGGACTCCAATGACAACGGGAATGCGGAGTGTGAACGAGGAAGTTTCGCCTCGTGGCTTCCCCCCTTCAGTCCCCCCAGCACATCCACCCAGGGTTCTCCGGCTTCACCTCCTACTCTCGGTTCCCCGCCCCATCTTCGAAGTTCCCTGCCGCCAGCAAATTGCCACCGTCCTTCGCTGTCCCCCGCACCTCACCCTGACCCCGCAGTCACGCTCCCACCTCCAAGCTCTGCTCGGAGCCCAGAACCCTACCCAGGCCTCGTTCCATTCCAAATCCACTCCACAGTTGTCGCACCCCTGCCGGGCCCCTGCAAACTCAGAGGCTGTGATTGGGGGGAAGGACCGGGCATTCGGCTCTGCCTCATCCACATGCAGGGGATGGCGCGTCGCGGCGGCCGCCAGAAAGAGACAAAGGCTGTTCCGCCGCTGGCCGCGCAGTGCCAGCCTCGCCCCGCCCGCCGCCCCGGTGGCCCCGACGCGGACCCCCTGCATCTGCCCGGTGGGTCGGGCTGCACAGTCCGGACGGCTTCCAGGAGGAGGCAGCCTCCCTCGAACTCTACACATCGTACGGTTCCCAACCACGGCCACCTTTTCGATGTCTCCAGGGCCCTTCAATTGGCCTGGCTACTGTGAGCCAGGCTGGTCCGCACCCGACCTGCCCCAGAGTTACAGACCGCTGAGTCCTGATTCTGACCTGTGACCAGGAATGTGCAATCGATCGATCGATCCGAACCTAAAGCCAAATGCAGGCCCGAGCGAGGAGGTGGGAGGCGCTGTCCAAAACTCCCACGAGGCTTTGGGTCACTCCCCGGGTTAGAGTTGGGGATTCCGAACGCTTCACCCTAATCCTGTCTCCACGGGCCTGATCATGAGCTAGTAGGATCTCTAGACTCCCCCTGTTCACCTAGAAGAGTTATGGGGTGCAGCCCCCCACCCCTTACTACAGTTGTATCATGTCCAGTCATCACGCCTGGAGGCCAAGGAGGCATGAGAAAGGGTGTGTCTGGGCCGGGTCACTACCTGTCTCTGGGCCTCAGCTTCCACCTGTAAAATGTATACACACACACACACACACACACACACTCACACTAACTGGGGGCGCTGGCCGGCAGTGGGTTCCCAGTAACACAGACAGTCGTTACTGTAGCCTTTCCTCAGCCTCCTGAGGGCAGGGACGGTTTTGTCTTTGAGCTCTTCTTCCCCACCCCACACCACGACTGAATGCAACTCAGGCGATGGGAGGGCACCTTCTTTCACTCAACGAGGAAGTTTTCCCTAGGTCTATCCCAAGTTCTCTCCTTCCCAGGCCAGGATCGGGGGGAGGGGAAGTTCCCTTTAAGGGCCGTGGGGGAGGGGGCTGCCGGCCGGCCCTCCTTCCGCCGCTCCCTGGCCCCCCTCCGCCTGGGGGACCGTAGACCGGGCCCCGCGCCAGCGCATGCGCCCGCCTGTGGGCGCTGTACCGGCTGCGAGGGCTGCGAGGGGCCAGAGGGGTGAGAGGGCTGCGAGGGCTGCGAGGGCTGCGAGAGCGCACCGACAGACCGACGGACCGACGGACTGGTAGTCCGCCTGACAGACGGGGCAGCGCAGGGAGTCGGGACGCGGCGGGACAGCGACATGACCGGCCACATACAACAGCCAAACGGGCGCGGGAACCCCGGTCCTGCGCCCTCGCCTTCCCCCGGCCCGGGCCCCGGCCCTGGCACCTCGGAGAGGGTAGCGCTCAAGAAGGAGATCGGACTGGTGAGCGCCTGTAACATCATCGTCGGTGAGCAGGGCCTGAGGCGGGTGGGTGCCCTAGACGGCAGGGCCAAGGATGAGAGAGCACGCAAGCAGCTCCAAACCAGGGCACCTCTTCTCCTGCTGTTCTTACCGGTCTGGTGCAGAGGGACAGCTGGAGAACGGAGGCCAGGAGCACCTGTCGTGTCAGACCTGGAGCACATACTGACCTTCGATCGCGGGGGTTTTTGCTCCCACCTCCCTGGCTGCCCTGAAAATTTGCTCCTCAGGAAGTCGTGGGTCGCGTCCACAGCTGGAATCTTCCTTCAGCCTTTACTTCCCTGTCGGTCTTTGGCAAGGCCATTGGTTCTGTTTGCTATTGGTTCTGTTTGTCTATGAAATGGAATGATGACTATAGTTCTGCCTCTAGCGCAGGAGTTTGGCAAATTCTGGGTTATGGATCAGTCTGAGTCTGTACTGTGTTCTGGTACCATGCAGTGTGAATGATCTGATCTTGGAAAACAGGTAAAAATGTAGGTAGGCTGGACAGGTAGATCCTGCACAGAGGGAAAATAGGTAGGGAAATAGGGAAAATAGAGCATGTAATTACTGCCAGGTTGGCAGCCAGAACCACGGAAAGGAAGTGGAATTGCCCATGACTAAGGACAGTAGTGGGCAGACCAAGACTGCAGAAAGGCTACCTACTTCCTGACTGAGATCTCAGCAGACAGCCCATGGCCTGGCCTTCTGGCCCCAGCTTCTCACCTGTGCACAGATCTGTGTGCCCTGGGTGCCCACTCCGCCTCCATAGGGGCTTCTGTGTAGAGGCAGGGCACAGTGACAATGGTGGTGGAATTTTCTCCTTCTGTCCCAAGATATGAATACTTACTTCTGGGAACTGGGCTAGCTCAGCCCAGGTGCCTCTGAGCCCTTCAGGGAGGGAACTTTTCTGTCCCCTGCACCAAGAAGTTGTGGGCCTGGGGATGGATTCCTAAGGCCTTACCACCTGTGACTGGTCCCAGCCAGTGGGAGTTGCTCATGCACCATCACCTTTCTACCCTCAGACTCCTGGAGACGAGGAAGTTTGAGGGGCTCAGCAGAGCAGACCTAGGGTCTTCACTTCCTCCTGCTCTGTCCCCATGTTAGAAGCTCCTGGGCCACAGCTGCAGTCTGGCTCTCCCTGCACTCACATTGAGAGATGCCCCTGGACGCAGCCCCAGGCAGGTGGCTCTACTGTCTCTCCTCCTTCCCCCTAGAATGCTATCTCCCAGGAGATGGCCCTGACCTGGCCCTGGGAGCTTCCTGGCCTGGGTGCCTCTAACTGTCTGCTAGAAAGAAGGGCTGGTTCTGGGGATTGGGCCAGAGTACTGGTCAGAGCTTTGCTCCAGCCTATGCCTTCTGTAGCAGATGTTCCCTAGGAAGGGGAAACTGATGCCCGTAGGGTCCCATCTCTCCCCATTTGCTGCTCTGGGGCCCATCTACCCCACCCAACCTCCTATCCTGCGAGGGCCCATTTTCTCTACATCACTAACCTGGGAAGACTAGTCAAAGTCAAAAGCCTGCAAAGTGTCGTATTTTAGCATTCCAAATCTTCAGAACTTATATCTTGCTTTATAATCTATCCTTGTTTGTTACCAGTTGTTTAACTTGTTATTTCCAAAATGTCCAAAGTTCATCCCAGAAGATCCTATATCTCATTCCTTATTATAGTCTCTGTCCCATCCCAGGCTGTAAGCATTTCAGGAATGAGGAGATATGGAAGGACTGGCTATAGGCAGGAGTGAAACTCTCCCTGAAATGTGTTTAGCTGGTAAAAACAAGCAAAGCTGGAGGGGACTAGGCCAGGCCAGAGGAAATAGAGTCAGCTGGGCAGGACTGTGAAGGACTATGCACATCCAACCACTGTTCAGAAAGTAACTTTGTTTTACATTGTAAAACACATTCTTCCTTAATTCCTTTGATTCTCATGCCCACCATGCAAGATGGAAATTTTATACCCATTATACTGATGTAAAAACTGAGGTTGGAAGTTAAATGACATTGTTGCAAGTTGTGGGCTCAGGATTTGGATTCAGCTCTCTGTCCAGTGCCCTTCACACTGAGTTGAGCAAAGTTGGGAGCAGACTCAGAGCCCTTGATGGGGGAAGGCTGGGGATTGAGCTGGGGACTCATCCAACAAGGGTAGATTGAGCTCCCCACTCCATTATGGAGGTACAAATAGATGGGAAGGAAAGTCGGGTCTCTCTGGCAGCTGTATATAGAGGGTCTCTCATCCTGACTTAGGGAACTCAGCCATCTGCCTCACATGATCCACAGCCAAGGAAGAGATGTGCCTAGATCCAGCAGAGTGGGTCACCCAGGTTCTTCCTCCACTCTCTCCGCATGACTCAAATGTTCAACACATGTAGGTATTTGGGGATCAGGCTCAAATATATTCAGGGACTCAGGAGTTTACTTCATGAACTTCATCTTCCTAAGAGCCAATCCCTGCTCATCCAGCCTCAGTCAGGTCCTGTACGTGGTCTCTAGGGCTGGAGGTGACTGGGCCTCTGCAGAACCCCAGCCCCTCTTCGGTAGGACCCAGAAGAGACATAAAAATACATAGGAGCCTGTCCAGGTTTCACCAAAGCCCCACTTACAGATGAGGAAACTGAGGACCCTTGGCTGCAACCTGCCCAGGGTCACATGTCCCTTGGGTGTTCTGGGATGCCTTTGCAGGACAGGACAGGTCCAACTACAAGGATGGAGACCTGACACTTTCATTTATCTAGCCAACAGCAGCGGGCACATTGTAAGAGGGGACAAGGCAGAGGAATCCCTCTCCTCTTGGAGCAGATGTTCCAACAGCAACAAATACACAATACTCAACAAATACACAACGTGTGGCCAAGGGGTCATGAGAAGCACTGAGACCAGACACCTGAGCCAGGGAGGAGGACCTGAAGTGCTGGGATGGGGGTGGTAGGTTGGAGAGGAGTGGGGATGAGTGGGTGGGCTTTGTGTGGGGCTTCGCAAGCAATGATAGGGGTTTGCCTTTTTCTCCTTAGGAGATGGGAACCCTGGACGGGTTTAGAACTGAAGAGGTTTGGGATGACTTACTGCAATCACTGTGGAGGAGAGCCTGTGAGGGCAGGGACCAGAGTGGGAAGACCAGGCAGGAAGCCACTTGAGTCACCTGGACAAGGGCAGAGTAGCAGCAGTACAGGGGCTGAGCAACTCTGTGGTTCTAGGCGTTTCAGGAGGCAGAGTCAGAGGATTTGTGAGGACCTAGGTGTAGGGTGTGGAAGAAAGAGAAGAGTCCAGGGTGACACAAGGTCGTGGTCTGAGCAGTTGGGAGGATGGTTTGTTATTGATTGATCAGGGAAGATGGGGAGAAGAGCAGGAAAGGGGACACAAAATCAGGAATTCTGCTTTGAACATGTCAAGTATGAGATGCTTGTTTGTTCAGTACACAGGCTGAGTTTGGTGGAAAGGTCCATGGTAGGGATATAAATTTGGGATTTGCCAACAGAAGCCAGGGGGCTGGATGAGATCTCCCAGGGAATGATCAAAGGCCACTCAGTGTTTAGAAGTCAGGCAAGAAAAGGGACCAGCAAACCATGAACTCCAGCAAGTTAGGAGGTAGAGTGAGAAGAGGGTGATCATTCTGTCACAAGTCACTGATGAGTCAAGTAAGATGTGGGCTAGGGCTTGACTGCTGGATTCAGCAATGTGGAACTCACTGGGACCATGACAAGACTCAGCCTGGAGATGGGGCACAGGCAAGACTTCCTGAGTGAGGCAGGGTTGGACTGAGTGAGCCAGGCAGAGACTCTCCACTTCTGCTCGTCCCCTCTCTCCAAAGGAAAGTGGGTTAGGCTGGAGGTGTCTGCCAGCCAATTTGTGATTCCAGGCACATCCTGGATGTCCCCACTCACCTCCTTAGGGTACTACCAAGACCTCAGAGGGAGCATCTGTCATCCCAGGGAAGTACCTGACACATGTTTACTGGGAGGACACAAGGATATTTGTGTGCTTGGGGGGCAGGCTTCACCCAGGTCTCAGTAGGGTTCTGGCTGCTCACCCCAGGGTTTTGGAATTCCATGGGACTCTGGTCTCCAGAGGAAAGGTTGAGTGTCTTAGGTGAGTCTCCAAGGTGGATGACCAGAGTGGGATCCAAGCAATTCCCATGGCCTTTCAGACATGCCAGCCTCAAGTAAAGGCATCCCTTCCTGGCCATTCTTCAGGCACCACGACAATGGAGCAGGTCCAGGTTATAGGGCCATGGTGGGTGGCCAGGGGAAGCTTCCTGGGGTAGTGTGGATCTGGGGAGAGAACTGCCATAGTGTGGGACATTCTGCCCTGAGCAGAGTGTTTCCTTGAGCCCAATATAGATGCACAAGGTGCATCCTCTCTGCCAAAGTCAGAGTCAGGTTAGCTCTCTGCTGCCCCCTGGTCCAGGGGCCCCACCTGGAAATTAGGGAAATTGAGTCTTGGAATGACAGTATTGATTTGAGGCCACATGGCTGACTCCTCAGTCTAGGGCCGACTCTAGGGATGAGGTTGCAGCCAGTGTCCTGGCCTGGCTTGACTTCCCCACCCCTCCCCAAATCAGACTGTCTATTCCCACCACAAACACACATGGTGGGCAGGTGGCTCATTCTACCACCCAGACCTCCATGGCCCACCCCAGCGACCTCTACTGTCTGCTGCTGCCTCTCAGAAATAGGTCAGCACACACTGCAGCACCCGCAGGGAACAATGGCCCTTTCTTTATTCCTCCAAGGAGCCGGGTAAGCCCCATCAGGCCAAACATCTTAATGTGATAAAAACCACCCAGGAAAGGCTCAAGGAAGAAGGGCGGGAGGAGGAGACTCAAGGGAGGCCTGCTAGTTGGGGAAACTTGCATCTGATCCTGACCTGGCCTGGCCTCCTGCCTGGGAGGACCTACAGGGACCAGAGAGCAGTCCCATTGGGTAGACAGGAACGTGAAGGCCTCAGAACCAGCATCTCTCTGGTTGTCAATCAGGCCTAACAGGCTCAGCAGTACCTCTTGGTCCATCCCACATCCTGTTAGGCCAAGTTCCTGCTTCTAGTCTTCCTGAAGACTAGGATTCCACAAGGGGTGGGCTTGTCCCCTGCTGTTGCCCTCGTCAGGTGGATCTACTGGGTCTGAACATGGGGTGTGAGGAGGGAGCTCATCACCACCACCAGGAGGAACTGGGCAGACTCCCTGGGGGCATTCCATACAGCTCCCACAGGTCCTCCTCTATTCAAGCACCCGAGGGCTCCCAACCCTGTCCTCAACATCCTCTTCCTCCTTCTGATCCTCTGCCACTCATTCAAGCCCACCATCCCTTGTTCCCTGCAGAGTAACCCACACAGTGCTCAGAACAGCCTGTGGATCATGATGGGCAGTTCTGCCACCTTCAAGCATGAACCTGGGGCAAGTGCTAGAGGTTTTTCAGGCCCACAGGGAGAGGACCTTGAGGACCTCAGAGACACTGGTTAGCACACGTGGTCCTTAAGGAAGAAGTCCTGAATGGTAGCTCGAGGCCATGTGTCCAAAACAATAGTGATCCTCCCTGCAGAACTCAGCATCTGAATCCCAGCCATTTGGCACCTAAATAATGCTATGTCTTTTTCAGACCCCTGCTCTGGAAGGTGAGGTGTGAGGTGTGGCTCCCCCAAGTATTAGATCTGTGAGGCTCAACCAGGCTGACTTGTGTACAGGAGTGGGGTCTCCAGGGGGTGGCTGGCTTGGGGCCCTGGATGCCCCCAGCTCTAACATACCCAGTCCATTCAAGGCCACCCAGCCCCTGCTGGCTTCCAACCTCACTGGCTTTTGGCAAATCCTGCTCCACCAGGTCCTGAGAATTGCTGCCGGATGGAGCAAACTCAAAGGCCCTTTAGAAACCCCACAGCCCACCCAGGCCCTGGGCCCATTGCAGCAGATGCAGGAGGTGGCTCCTCTCCCTTGCCCCCCAGAAGCAGACTGAGGATACAGCTTACCTCTGGGGGTTGAGGCACGGAAATTATTTTGTCCTTATCTGGATGTATTTAGGGCTCCTGGGATGTGACCAGAAAACCAAATGGGACTTTCGTGGCCATCCAGACTAGAAATCTGTGTCGGCTGGGGATGGGGGGTGGGGGGTAGCACCGTGGACAAGGAGTGAATGCAGATTGGAGGCCACAGCCATGTCCTCGTCCAGCCCCGCCTGTGGGCCTGGCAGGTGGAGTGGGCAGACTCTGCC
>JAJEJO010017679.1:0-12650 GCA_020662805.1 Glaucomys volans | reverse complement strand
TAACAATAATGGTACCAACACTTCACTGAGTGTCTCCTATGCAGCAGGAACAAGGTTGGCCACCTTCCCATTCATTCTCTCATTTAACCCCTGGACAACTCTGCAAGGCATGTATTATTGTCCTCGTTCTACAAATAAGAACCAGGCTGAGAGATGGAGTAACATGCCGGGATGGATCACCTAGTAAATGACAGGGTGTGGCTTCAGAGGTCACCTGGGGTCATTCATTCTCCAGGAAAATGCTTTCTCCCCAGGCTTTGAATGCTTGTCATAAATGAGTACAGTGAACTAGATGACCTCAAGGGGCCCTTCCTGCTCTGACATTCAGCAATTAGATGACTCATGGGGACCTTCACTTAGAAGGGCATCTGGGCAATTCTGGTCCCAGCCCCAGGCCTTCAGTGGTGCCCTTACATACCATGGAGACAGGGATCCAGAAGCCCCATGGCTATTCATCTCCTCCCAAGGCAAAAGGTCTTCCTGGCATCTGCCCCATCCTTGTTTGCTGTCTGTGAAGTCTATGCAGATCACTGCAATGGCTCCCAGGGCCTCAGGCCCCTGACTTGGCCTTGGGAGACTGTCCCTCCCAATCACTCTGGACAAGAGAAACTTTTGGACCTGAGCCTGGATTCTTGGGCTTGGTCTCCCAAAGCCAGACCCCTGGGGTCTAACACCTCTGTGACCTCCTGATCTTACCCTGGCCCTAATCCCACCCGTTGGTCCTACCCCTGTCCTTCTTGTCCTAGCCCAAGTCCTGAATCCCCAAATTCCCACCTACCTCACTCCCAAGTCCCAGGCCTGCACTGCCCACCCTAAGGCCCTAATAACCTCAGGCCCTTCCCCATTCAGCCTCTCCCTGAGCCCGAAACCACATCACAGCTTGATTGCTGGAAAAGACCATCCCATGTGCTCCTGTTAAGGGTTTTGTAAAAATCTATTTTAAGGCCTGGAAAAGTCCCCCACCCCCAGCCCCAACTGGGAGTCTTGATGAGCCTTCTCCCTGGATCCTCCGGCAACCCTGCCCCCCACCACCCCCATCCAGCTGCCTATTTGAAGGTTTCTCGGGGAAGTTGTTACTCTGAGCAAAATAAGCAGGAAGAGATTTTAAAACAAAACCAGCTGGTGTCTGGGCTGATGCCACAAAGTGAGGGGGTCTTGGTGGGGAGTGCTGGCACCTCTGTGATGTGGGGTCCATGTGTGGCTGTGTGTGAAAAGGTGGGTCTCCTTCCAGTCTGAGTACACCTGGGACTGTGTAAGTGGACACTGAGAAAGTGTACGTTTCCATGAGGATGCAGCTGTTAAGGTGTGTGAATGTGGCCCTGTGAGGCATGTGCACACCCAAGTATGACATGTTTCTGTGATCTGAGTCTGTGCATTTGTATTCAGAGGACCGTGGTTCCGGCTGGTTTTATTTGCTGCCATGTGTAGTCTGAATGAAAAACGATTGTTGCATGCTTTCCTAGTCATATATGTGAGTGGCTTATCTGAACACCTGGGCACTCTAGTTATGTGATTGTCTAAACCATGAATCTTTGAGTGTGTTTCTCTAGTTTCTCTTTGTAACATCCATGTGTGACTATGTAACTGTGTTTATGTGGCTGTTTGTACTTAGTAGACTTGGAGATGATACTGAATGAGGATAGATGAGACTGAATCTTGTGGATGCATGTCTGTAAAATCGTGGTGTCACTGACCATGGTGCCAGGAACAAAGGGGTGTCTCATAAATAATTACTGATTAATGTGTAAGTGTAAAAGTTGAGGGCATGAAGTAGGAAGCCAACTACTCAGGTTTGAATCCAGTCTCTACCATTCCCCAGCTATGCACTCTGGAACATGTGCCTAGTTTTTCCTGTGCTTCTGTGCATGTCTGGTGGAGCTGAGGATTACAGGAATCAGCATAACTACTGGGCCCAGAACAGCACCTGGTATGTGGAAGTACTATATAAGTGTGTGGAGTGTGGGAAAGCACATCCACCAGTTTAGTACCTGAGTACTCACAGCAAAGTGACCCATTCCCACCCCTCAGTGCCCTGTGCCCCTTACCTGGCTGGGGGAGTTGGAGTGTGCTCTTGCTCCACTGGGTCAGGCCCACGATGGCCACCATCTTGGCGCCCAGACTGCTCCTCCGCTTCTTGGCAGTGGTGGTCCCCGGCCCGCCCCCAGGTTGCTGAGATCCGCAGATTTCGCCGCTGATACTGGAGCTCCGTACAACATTCCTGGAAGTTCCAGCCGAGGCTGGACCTGGCTCCCCGTTAAACATGATCCCAGGGACAGCAGAGCCTCAGGCAACTCTGAAGTGTGATGGGAGACAAAGAGATTCCACATCAGACCCCAACAACTCTACAGCAGGTAGCTGTGCAACCCTGGGCAAGTCATCAGCCTCTCTGAGGCTGTAAGTATTAAATTAACAAATAAAATCAAGGGTATGCACAGGGTCCAGCTCAATAAACAGGACTATTCTTTTTAGCACATGGTTATGAAGAAATGGCAGGTGATCTGGTTTGGCAGTAAAGACCAAGGCTGTGGAATTAGATGGCCTGGGATTGAATTCCAAAGGTCTCCAGGTACTAGCTGTGGAACCCTATGACCAAATATCTTGGGATCTCAGAAGACACTTCAGCAAAATAAGGAATAAAAGTCCTTACCTTATAGGACTGCTGTAAGAATTCAAAGAGATAACACAAGTAAAGTGCCAGGAACAGTCACAGCAGAGAGAGAATACTCAGTCAGTTTAGGGTTGATTATTTCCACAGCAAATAATAAGAACAGAGAGAATAAACCAGGCTCCGCCCATATAGCCAGTGGAAGGGGTCCTCCTGGGTGAAGGGGATGGTTCAGAAAAGCATGAAACAGCAGGCCCAGATCACCCTTCCCTGCACTGCTGAGAGGCAGCCACCACCAGAGTTTTAACCCAGTTCCTTCTAGTCTTCTTTCTGGGCACTTACCAAAATAATTGAACTCATACTGTAAATTTAATTTTATATCCTCGTATTTTTCATCTAACATTATATCCTAAGTATTTCCCAGTGTCATTAACACTTTGTATAAAGGTTTTAATGCCACCATAATAGTTTGTTGTATAAAGGTAGCATAATTGACTTAAATATTTCAATACAGCTACCTCTTGAATCAGGGCCAGGTTTCTCTCGCCTCTCTTTTAAATAAACACTGAAATAAACATCTTCTGCACTGGTTTAGTCCACTGATGTCCTGGGGATTGACTCCTAGAAATGGACTGGCTGGGTGGTAGGGTGTGGGGATGGCTGGTAGCTTCCCCAGCGTGCTGTCCCACTTCCTGCATCCTGGCAGCGTAGTGGTTTTGTCCAGGTCCCACCCTGTCCTTGTTTTAGAGGCAGATCCTGATTAGTTTTGGGCAATTGGTGAGTGACATTCTCTTTGGTGACTCTCACTTGTCCAAGGGTGGGCACATGACTAAGTTGGCCCAATTCAATCTAAGGGGAGATTTGTATTCCATGCTTTCAAGAGAGGTGGGGGTCTTGGTGTATCTGTCTGTCTGTCTGTCATCTCTCCCCCCACCCACAGCAGGCCCACCCAGAGTCCAAAACCAGTGCTGTGTAGGGTAACACAGCACACAGACCCCAAAGTCACCAGGTCACACCTGGAGTCTGCCTTTCTCTGGTGTTCCAGTTCTAAGAGATAATATATTTTCCATTGCTTAAGCCGGTTTGAATCAGAGCTCTCTGCTATATCCAAAAACATCCTGCCTGATACTGAGGGCATAAATGGTTTTTGGATTCTTGGACTATATTGCCAAATTCCTTTCCAAAGTACAGAAATTTACTATTCTCATTAGCTGCATTCAACAAATATTTAATTTCCTAAAATTTCAAGGCCAATACTGAGTGCCAAGGGTACAGCAGTAAGCCAAGCCAACTTGGTCCTGCCCTCCCAAGGCCTCCAGTTCAGAAGGGGAAATAGACAGTAAATAACTAATTTGCAATTAAATATTTAGTGGTGGTTACAGTAAGTGCTGGAAGAGGAGGACAGAGGGCTCTGAGAGCCACTCTGAGGGAGGAGGCATCATGTGTTGGCAGCCCTATTTCATACAGAGCAGGGGTCTCCAGTTGTCTGTGACTCAGCTGCAAAGCCCAGTGCTGCAGTCAACTCCTCTGCTCAAGCAGAATACAGGAAAGTCACGCTCTGCACCCAGCACCTTCCTGGCTCTGTCTCAATACGTGGTTCTCTTCCGGGCAGATGAACATTCCAGAGTTCAGGGCATTCTTCTTGACCCTTTGCCCTCAGGTCTGTTACCCTGAGGAAAATTGACTTTCCAAAAGGACACAGAAAGGGGAGGAAAATGGGGGTGGGAGAGGGAAGGCACCACCCTGGCTGATGAGAAAGACAGCCCCAGACAGGGGAGAATGGTCACCTGCACTCCCAGTCAGCATGGCTCCTGCCAGCCTGGTGAATTAGGGCTGACAGAGGGGATGAGTCAAAGCCTTGTTTTGCCTTCTTTGTGGCTGTCTGGACTGCTCTCACTCACCCAGTGACGTGTGCAAAGACCCGGATTGTATTACTCCATCCCCCATCAACTTTGCAGCTAACGGAAAGTCCCCCTGGACTCTGGCCTGTGATGATCTCTTTAGTTTCCAGCTCCAGTGCCAGTTTGCATGGTTTTTTTGGATATCTGCATGGTCTTTTGGTGGAAGATGGGACAGGGCTTATCTGATACTGTGAATCTGCCAGGGCATAAATCTAATTTGCTCTAACATTTCTGCAAGGTGCATAGTTATCTCTACATGGCAGATGAAAAAACTGAGTCTCAGAGAAGTAAAGGAGTTGACCATCCTACTCAGATGCGAAGTGGCAAGGCTTGGGCTCAAATGCAGGTTTCCTGTTTCCACAAGAGACAGACGTGCGCAGCAGACTCTGTCCCTTCAACTCACAGCTCATCCAAAGATGTGCAGCCATTCCTCAATCTCTGGCTCTGCCCTGGATCTCTAAAGACTTTGACAAAACTGCAAGGCCAGTGCCTATGATAAGAAAACCGCCTGTCTCTGTCCCAGACTCTCCCAGCTGGCATACGCATCTAAGGGGCATCCCCACCCCCAGACCATACCTGGAGAAGCAAGCACTTCCTGGTGAGCGCCACTCCAGAGTGAGAAAAGAAAAGGTAAGGGACAGAAATCCTGACCCTGCCAACTTTGGAAGCTCATGTTTCCTTATGAATAATGAATGGAACCTACAAACAGACGGCTTGACATCCAGGACGCTGCACCATACAGAGTCATTTTCTCATCTTTAACCACCCAGGAGAACTGGCGACTGATGAATGTCTTGTGGGTGGGGGGGCCCAGCCTGCAGGCCACTCCCCAAGGCAGGCAGAGGAGCCAGAATCAAACACCAAACCCAAGGTCCTAGGGTCTGACCCTCTGTCCAGGAACCCTAGTGGGGCAGCTGGAAGGGTTAGAAATCATGACATGGGTTAGAACGTGAATAGATTCCTTGTGCGTACGTCTCTGTGCCTTAGCTTCCTCATCTGTATATTAAATAAAGGGGTCAGAATAGATGCTCCAGAAAAGTCCTTTTGACTAGGAGAACTGAATCTAAATGCATGCTGCAGTGGAGGGCTCAGAACTGGAGTTCTAGCTTGTCTGGCAGTCACTCTAGTTCAGGAAGGGTAAGTCAGAGAAAGACAGAGATGGACACCTGGCCCCTATAAGGAGAGAAATCCACTCTATAGCAACCCCAGAGCCTTCAGACCACAGGGATGGAAAGGGGGAGGCAGAGATGGGGGCAGGGTGATGAGAGGCTAGCAGGACACAATACAGCATGTCACATAGAGGTGGTTCTACTTGATTGCTAAATGAACTAAGTCCTTTCCACAAAAGCCACTTCAGCAATTCCTCTGCTTCTGAGTAGGCCTGCCTCTTCGCAGCCAAGTTCATGACACCTCAAGTAAAGGACCCTTCCCATGATCTCACTGAGCCACAAGACCTCCCTCTGAAGCTCCCCCGGTCACTGCCATCCACTCCTGCAGCTGCCAAGGACTCAGCTCTGATTTGTCCTCCAGGGGTGAGGAACTACTGCCCTTCCCCTAAAGTTTCAGGAGACATCACACAAGCTCCCCAGGAATAACCCGTGTTTTCTTCCCGCTCTCAACATTAGGCCTTTGCCTGAGGCCTCCCTACAGCAAGGGCTCTCCAAACCTTCCCTCAATCCTGACAACAGCAAGTCTCAGGGCCCTGCCAGCATCCCCACTCAACTCTGGGGCCACGTGGTTCCCTTTAATCATGTATCTAACCACCTAGTGAGCCTTTTCTAACATTCAGTGAGGTACCTAAGCCTAAGATGAACCCAGCTACCCACCCTTTCAATAGGAAAGGCAAAGGAATCCATTACAGCAACTGGACTGTTAGGCTGGAAAGGGCAAACCTAAGGCTCCTGTCACCTCTCCCCATCCTCTTCCACAGCAGCCATTACTAAGCTCTTTCCCACAGAAGTCAGGTTGAACCTCAAATTCCTCTCAACACACTGCTTCAACACTGCTGATGGGAACTAGCTCATGAACTAAACCGACTTGCCATCTCTCATTCCAGCCAGATATCAAGATCAGAATATCAAGGCCCACAATGGGCAAGAGACACATCATACCAGGGCCACACAGAAAGACAGTAGCAAAACCAGAGCTCCAATCCAAGTCCCCTGACTCCCATGTCACCTGGCAGGTACTTTCCCTATCCCTCACCTGGAAGAAAATCCAAACTCACCCAACTGATGAAATTGGGTGTGGAGTTCTGCATTACAGGGGGGCTGTGCCCCTCCCAACAGCACACCCCTAGGGCATTTGTACAAGGCTTCACTTAACTTCTGCTGAGATACCAATTTTCAGGAAAGGAAATGAAGGCAATCAGGGCAGCTCCAGGAGGAGGTGATGTATAAAAGGGTCTGGAAGGGAAGAGTTGAGTTCAGAGGAAGGGCTAGTGAAGACATCTATCCTCAAGGGCTCCAAGCAAATAGCTTGTGGCATAAAAAGATAGACTTCAGAGACAGCTGTGGGACCTAGAACAAAACATTTCAACTTTCTGATTCTTGGCTTCCTCATTTGTAAAACTGTTTGAACTCCTGCATTCCCTAATCCACCTTTAGGCACTATAATGTCAAACAGCTGAGGCCCTGCAACTTTAAGATTTTTAGAGCTCGGGCTGAGGTAGAGCACTTGCCTAGCATGCACAAGGCCCTGGATTTGATCCCCAGCACCATAAAACAAAACTAAAACGCAAGAACTTTAACACAAGAGGGATTCATCCAGCACCAAGTGCTAAAGAATTCTAGAGATATTCTTTCTTCCTCTACCCAACCCCCGTCTGATGGCATCTGTGTCACTCCCTAGACTCTCTGTGGCATGCCCCAGTGAGGATAAGGAGGCACTCCTAGCTCTACCCACAGCCAAGTGACCCTAAAAAATCATTCAGCATCTCTGATCCTCCATTTCATTTTCTCTGAGTCTGATGACCACCTGAACCCCACCCAATCCTCCCAACTAGACTGAGGACCAAATGAACCAATGAGGCGAAGAACAGAGTGATAAAAACAGTGCTCTGGAGGCAGACAGATTTGGATATAAAACCTGATCTGCCATTTACAAGCCAGTGGTGGAGGGCTTTTCTATCAAGCCCAAGCCCACTCCCATGGATCACTAAAGTAGGGATGACAATGTGTGTCAAGGAGTATTAGATATTACAAAACAAGGACTGGAACATGCTCAATGCCCAGGAGAGCAAGTACCTGGTTATTACTAATAAGGTGCCTTATACTTGGTAAATCATTGTCTAGGTATTAGTTCTAATTCACCAAGTGCAACTACTCCAGGGGAAGGCTCAGCGATGAACAGGATCACCACCTCTTGCAGCCCTGGGGACACAAGAATAAAGGTGGATGCCAGGTCCTGATACCACTCAGTTAAAGTGGGAGATGGCCCAGGAAGCAACACCAATCTCAGCTCTTGAGGTCTTGCTGGATACTGGGTCTGGCATTTGAGATCCCTGCCCCAACCCTGACTCGGCACAGGGATTGCCTACCAGACCACTCATGCTAGTCCAGGTGCATGTCAGAGGCCAGTGATAGCATTCACAAAAGGGGAGGGGGGACCTGGGCTCTAGCCTTTCCCTTTCCCACTCAGAGAGGGGTAAGTACGTGGTGGGAAAGGCAGCTGAGCCAAGGAAGCGCACTCTGCCAGAGTGGGGAGCACACTGTGCCGACTCCTCTCCCGGATGTGCCAAACTCTGTTTCCCCAGATCAGCTTGAACACACACCACCACCACCACCACCACCACCACCACCACCACCACATTTCAAATGGGTGATCACACACAATACAAACCCACACAGAGGATACACACATAAAGACGCAATCACGTGTGTTCACAGATATTCACACACACCTCGAGATGCTCACCCAAAGGCACACAGAAGCAGCCACCACAACAGTCTCAGACATTCAGACTCATGTGTGTACATACCTGCACACACTCACACACACACACACACACACACACACATCCTTCGCCTGGCCCCTGCCCAGTCAGCGGGGCGAGAAGAGCTTCATCACTTCAGTGGGCAGGGAAGCAGGAGGCGTCTTACCCCAAGTTGTGGGCTCCCTGGGCTGAGGCACACACACTGGCTCTAAGCAGAGGCTTATGCGAACTTGAACATAAACACACTCATGCACACTCCAGCCCCCAATCCTATCCTCCTGGCCCCCATCCCTCCCAGACCGGACAAAGGAGCTCATCGGTGAGGTTTGCGGTGAGGAGATGAGAAGGCTGGCAGGGAGCAGCTGCTGTCACCATGACTACCAGCTGACCCACTTCTCCTCCACCCAGGCTGGCCCACCCAGCCCAGGCAAGGCAGGGATGGCAGCTTTGGGCATGATGGGCCCTCTCCCATCATGCACAGGAAAGGGATCACCCTCTGCAGATGTGGTAAGGAATGGGCTGAGCACCAGCTAGGCTGGGTTCTGTGTAGGGTGGAAATGCAGGATCTAGAAATCCCTGGAGGGGAACAGGGTGCTGAAGACACGGCTCTGAAAGAACCTGGATTCTCCCAGAATTCAGGCCTCTGACTTCAGGGAGCTGCATGGGCCCTGGACATGTTCTCAGTCATAGCCCTCCCACAATGTGTGGGTTGGGGTGATCTGGCCTCACCCTGTGTCCCCAGACTCAGAGGACTCAGCATACCCATGGGTAAGGCAGAGCCAGGGCTGAAGAGCCCTGTCTCTTGTTCAGAGCAAGGTTCTTGAAGGCAAATGAATCTCCCACTCCCTGTCCAGGGGCCACTGGGGGCAGGCCACATCTCCATCCCTGGACAGAGCTGCCATATGCCTTTATAGCCAGGAGGCTCCTAAGGACATGGCTACATGTCCTCCTTCAGAACTAGGGACTTAGAGGAATAATACAGCCTTCTGAGTACTCAGACTTGGGAGGAAACAGCCTACAAAGGAGGATGAATCACTCGTGTTTGACACTTTGCCATAGCTCCTCATTACCTTCAGGATAAAGAAGGCAGCCCTTATCAAGGCCCACTGTGACCCTGACCCTGATTTCCTCTCCTAGGTCTCACCTCATCTGGGCCTCTGACCCCTGTCCCATATTCAAGGCACACTTGGGCCTTTTCATTCCTCAAAAGTGCCCCTTTGTCTCCTGGCTGCCTGGAATGCTCTTCCCCGCCCAACCCTACCCCTGTGCCTGGAGGAACCCACACTGGTTTTTCCCTCTTCCCCTGCCAGCTTAAACCCTGTTCTTCACTTGGACCCAGTTTGAAGTTCATTTCCTAGGAGAGTTTTCCCAGGAAAGATCAGTCATTCACCTCCAGAATTCTGCGTTATCCTTGCAAGTTATGGGTTGAATTGTGTCCCTAACCCCAACAAAATGTTGAGGTCCTGGTACCCAGTACCTAGAATGTGTCTTTGTTTAAAAATAGGGCCATTGCAAATGTGATTAACTGAGGTCATTTAGAGTAGCGTTAATTCCTAATCCAAATAGTGTCCTCATAGGGACACAGGAGAAAGCCATGTGACAACAGAGGCAGAGATTAGAGTGATGTGTCAACAAGCCAAGGAATGCCAAGGACTACCAGCTGTCACCAGAAGCTATGGGAGAAGCCTGGAACAGATTCTCCCTCACAGCCCTCAAAAAGAAACAAACCTGCTGACGCCTTGATTTCAGCCTTCCAGCCTCCAGAACTGTGAGAGAATGAATTTCTGTTGTTTTAAGCCACCCAACTTGTGGTGCCTTGTTACGACAGCCCTAGAAATGAAGATGCTGTTGTTTCTAACTTGCTCAGTGCCTGTCTCCCACACCCCACCCCCTGGCTGTGAGCTGCTTAAATATAGGAACCATATTGTCTTCCTCACCCCAAACCCCTGGTACCTGGCATGGGTCTGAAGCACAGGAGTGTAAATATTATTAAGTGAACCAATGGAAATCACAAACATTAAATTAATAATATTTATGGCTGGGTAGTAGAATTGTGAGTCATTTTTACTTTCTTCATGTGACATATTGTGTTTTTTAAAGTTACTACTTTAGAAACTATTAAAGATATAATAAAGAAAAACAACAAATATTTTTCTTTTCAAAACATACACTAAAATAACACCTTTCTACCAATGCATGTTTTCTGAACAGAGAAAAGTTGTGCTTTATGCTTAATAACTGCTTTTTATTGATTAATTGATTCTTCTTCATGTTGTTAGAGTGCTTTGTGGAGTCAGTCTTATGAGCTTAAGCTCTGGGGTCTTTCAGGCTATAGATCCCATGTGGGAAGGGTCCTGGCAGAATACACATCCTTCTCAGCCATCTCTACCACTTACCCTCTTCCACAGTTTGTGGGATCTGGCCAGACATGGCACCTGTCACCTGATGGGTTACTAAACTTGGCACCTGAGAAGACCACCCACCATGGCCACAGGCCATGCACAAACAGAAAGGAAATCCTGTCTCAAGGAACACTGGTCAGTGCTTCCCAAACTGAAATGTGCACATGAATCACCCAGGGATCTTGCTGAAACAGAGATTCTGACTATGGGTCACAGGCAGAGCCTAACATTCTACATTTCTCACAAGCTCCTAGGTGATGCCCAGGCTGCTGGACCACCCAAGACATTGAGGGGTAAAGATAAAATACTCTGATTATTCTGCAGAAGGAGTGAACTCTTCAGAGTAGGAGAGGCAGGGAAGACATCATTAAGATGTGTGCTGCAGAGCACCTCAAAAGACAGGTGAGATTTGGTGAGGCAGAGGAGACTCTAAGGAAAGCAGTTGCAACTATTAGGACGATCCCAAGAGCATGCTCAGAGGCTGGTGAGTGGAGCTGTGCAGTTAGAGCAGGAGGTAACTACAACTGTGGAAGAGGGGGCTGGAAAGGAGGCTGGGAGCAGCCAATGAAGGGCCCTGAATGTACTCAGAAATGAGACTTAATTCTGTAGGAGTGAAATATGACAAAATTTAGATGTAATGTTTTAGGAGATCAATCTGACACTGAGGTGCAGAATCAGAAGCAGCTGGCAGCAGGGAGAGCTGCTATACCCAGGCAAGCAGGAAGGGCTGCGCTGCTTCTGATCCGAATGGGTGAGGAGGAAAGCACGGCCAGGGGTCATGGGTAGGGTTAGGGGACTGCCTAAAGTTGGAGAGAGGGAGAAAATGTGATCCCAGGTGATTTATAGGAAGAATGGGGCCTGAGGTGCCAGCGGCAGAGCCTATGAACCCCTAGGAAAAACCTGGCTTAAGGGGAAGATGAATTGTCATTTTAGTCATGATGCATCTGAGGTAATACTGCAGCTCCTCCATTAAGGTGTTGGGCAGGTAAGCAAACCCACCGAGCTCAGGAGAGCTACATGAGTGGGCAGGAGTTGGGTGTGTTCCCAGAGGGAAAGTAGGGTATGGAAAATAAGGGGAATGCCCAGAAAAGAGAACAGGTGAAGAAAGGGTGAGAGATGATACCCACAGTCAGAGAACAATGAAAGGAGGGGGAATCAGTGGTTCAAAGTAGGAGAACTCAGAGAAGATGCCATGAGTATATAGATGGCCCATCTGGCACCCTACAAAATCATGATGCTGAGAGCAAAGAAAGGCCTGTCCTGGATCTAGCATGGAGGTGGGAGTGCACCCCAATGCCCATTCTAAAGAGCAGGGGAAGCCCAGATCTGATAAGAAGCACAGTTTAAATAGAAAGCAGCAATGATACTGGTAGAGAAGGGAGCTGGGTCCCTAAGAGAAGATCTGGGCTGCAGCAGGATCCCAAGGGCTCTCCAGCACTTATTCCAGCTCAGCCCTAGCACTGGAGAAAGGCAACCCCCCAACACACACACACACACACAAATCATAAGATTTGGCTCCTGGCTACAGAACCTTCAGGGTCAAGCAGAGACCTCAGGGACAGGTCTGTGGATCAAAACCTTATTGCTAGTGAGCACATAATTTATCATCCAACTGAGACCAAGTGAGCAGGGACACTACTAGCAACCATACCAGGACCACAGGCAAATGTGTATATTAGGACTGTCCCAGGCAAACCCAGGTATATGGTCACGCTAGCCCTGAAGGATACTGGATCCCATTAAGGTACCCGTTTGGTTTCTCTGCTCCCCTTCCTAGATGGAATGGAGGAATTGACGACAGTCTTTGG
>JAJEJO010017661.1:0-19697 GCA_020662805.1 Glaucomys volans | reverse complement strand
ACGCGCTCACCAGAGTCTTGATCCCACTTAGTCCCCAGATGCACCCATGGGGAGGTGCCCTCCTCAATGACAGGGGAGAAAATCGAGGTGGAGGGATGAAGCCCCCACCCAAGACTGCACAGTTAAGAGGCGGCGTCTGCCCGCACCACAGCCTGGGTACCCATGGTGCTCTTTGTTGTCAAATGAATCAATACTAATTGACACCTTCCAAACACCGGCCAGGTGCTCCTGGAGTATTATTCACGTCTGCTCCCAATCACATGAGGTAGGTGGCACCAGGAGCCTCCTTTTACAAACAGGGAAGCTGAGGCCCAGAGAGGTTCCATGAGTCACTCAGGTTCAAAGCTGGATATAGGTGAGAGATTTGAACCCAGCCAGTGGCCCTGAGTCCAGGCTCCTGGGACAATGAAAGAAAGAGAAGCTGCCACCTGGCAAGGGCCTGCTGTTTCTCTCTCCAAGGTGGCCTGCCAGCCTCCAGAGGTGTCCTCCTGGTTGTTTTCGTTTTTCGTTTTTCTTTGCGGTGCTGGGGATGGAATCCAGGGCCTCCCACATGCGAGGCAAGTGCTCTACCCCGGAGCCACACCCCCAGCCCCGTGGGACATGCTTATACTAAAGAAGTATCTGTTGTTTTTCTGAAATTCACACTTAACGGGTGCCCTGAGTTTTACCCAGCAATCCCATCTCCCCAGAGCGCTGTCCGCGCCTGTGCCCTGACGCTCCGCCCCGACCCCTAATCCTCCCGTTGGGCAGAGGACTGAGTAGGCACAATCCTGTTCCCTCCTGTCCCTGCCTGCACACACCACCACACACCCACCCCTCGGCTCTCCCGATGGCCCACCCAGGATGTCTCCTGCAGGGTGAGTGGGACTGTCACTGGTGGGGTTGGCGGGTAGGGGTCTCCAGAGTGACCCCCATCCCTGGCAGGTGCCTGGCCTAGGTCAAGAGGGCTGGGCAGCCCTCCAGGCTCAGCAGGGACATGCTGGGCAGGACAAGGGGCTGGCTTTGTGCTGTCCCGTGGCCCCTCGCCTCTGCCACCAACAGGCTTCATGCCTTTTCTGGCCCCACCGGGAAGGTGCAGCCACCTTCAACGCCCTGGGTCCACCGGCCAGGGGAGCACCACCCGCTCTTCCTGCCTTTGTTTATTCTTCCAGGAATGCTGGGATTCTGGTGCTCCCTGCCTCCAGCCTGGGTGTGGCCGCCAGCTGGAAGAGGGGGCCCTGCCGCACAGGGGCTGCCTGCTGGCCAGGGGACCCGGGGGAAGGTGTTTGGGAGCCTGTCCTGTTGAGTGTCCTCTCCCAGCATCTCCTGGGCCAGGAACCAGGAAGCCTCCTCCTTCCCTGCCCTCGGCCCTGGCACAGACTCGGGCTGTCGGCTGTCACTGTTCCCTGCGTGTCTCACATTCCTGCCGGAGCCCTGGGCACCCTTCCTGAGTGTGCACTGGCTCTCACACACACACTGCCTATTTCCTCCCCAACATTCCCTCCCCCACACACCCGTATTTGCACCCAGCCTGGCCAGAGACCAACCACTCCTTACACACCCCACCATCTGCACACCACCCCTCAGTTACACACCCAGAGCCACACAGCACCCCTGCTTCTCCCCACAGGCCCGTGCTGGCCTCTGCCGGCACCCTACATGGCCACTCCGGCCTTGGATGGCCTGCAATGTCTTCAAATGCACAGCCTGCCCTCTCTGAGCTTCACTGGCCCTTCTAAGACTGCTATGGTTTGAGGCAGTCTCTGGCCCTTGGCTTTGGCCACCCGGACAGGACTGCACAGACCCCAGATCATACTGCCTTGCAGATCAGAAACGCTGGGCTGCCCACTCTGGGCTTCTCTGGGGGCTGAGATGAGCAGGGGGCTCAGGGCAGGTGTCTGAGCCCCTGGGGATGATCCTGCAGTGGGTAGGAAAAGCCTCAGTCCTGCCCAGAGAAGGACCAAGTTGGAGACCACGGGTCTGAGGAGGCAGGTGCCTCTTCCCTCCTGGAGCTCCACTCACCTCCGCAAAGCCCCACCCCAGGTCCTTTCTTTGTTATTTTTGAGCACCCAGCATGGACCAGGCCCTAAACTGAGTGTCACGTGCCTTTTCTCATGTGGGATTAGACTCTTCCAACTCCCAACTCAATCCCACTCTACCACCTACCCACCCAGTGACCATGGAGGAGTTGGTTAGCTGTTCTTTGCCTCTTTAGCATCTTTTATTATTATTATTTTATTTATTCACTTACTTTTGTGGTACTAGGGATTTAACCCAGGGGCACTCTACCTCTGAACCACATCCCCAGCCCTGTTTTCATTTTATTTTGAGACAGGTTCTCACTAAATTATGAGGCTGGCCTCCAATTTTCAATCCTCCTGCCTCACCCTCCTCAGTTGCTGGGATTATAGGCATGTGCCACTGCATCAGATTAATCCATGTAGGATGGAGTGGACAAACCTATAATCTCAGTGACTTGGAGGACTGAAGCAGGAGAATCACAAGTTCAAGGTCAGCCTCAGCAACTTTCTCAAAATAAAATATGAAATGGCCTGGAATGTTGCCTCAGGGGTCAAGTGCTTGCCTAGCATGTGCTAGAGTTTGGTTCCCACACCACAAAGTGAGAGAGAAAGAGAGACGGGGAGATGCAAACCCCAAACTTTTCAACAAAAACTGAATCAGTCTTTATCATTGGAATCATGGATGAGATGATCCCTGTCCAGGGCTTCAGCACAATGCCCAACACATAGCGGTAGCAGTAAGAGGTAGCATTTATTGGACTTTTAACCACAGTGAGCTGGGCACACTCACACACCTGTAATTCTAGTGACTCCAGAAACTATGGTAGGAGGATGGGAGGTTTGAGGCCAGCCACAGCCTCAACTTTGCAAGACCTTGTCTCAAAACTTAAAAAAAATTAAAAGGACTGGGGATGCAGCTCAGGGGAAAGCGTCCCTGGGTTCAGTCCCCAGTACCCCCCCCACAAGATTAATTCATAATTCATATACCATGTAATGCATCCATTTAAAGTGGTTTCTGGTATATTATTAAATATTTAAAATAGAGGTAAAGTGCTGGGCACTGGGGTACACACCTGTAGTCCCAGGGGTTCGGGAGGCTGAGGCAGGAGGATCACAAGTTCAAAGCCAGCCTCAGCAATTGAGCAAGACCCTGTCTCAAAATAAAAATTTAAAAGGGCTGGGATGCTCCTCAGTGGTTAAGCGCTCCTGAATTCAGTCCCTGGTGCCAAAAATAAAAAAGGACTGCTGATGTAGCTTAGTGATAAAGCACCCCTGGGTCCAATCCCCAGTCAAAAGAAAAATGTGGCCAAGTATATGTAACATAAAATTGATCATTTTAACCTTTTTTGTTTTGTTTTGGGGGGTTCTGGGGATTGAACTCAGGGGTACTCAGCCACTGAGCCCCAGCCCTATTTTGTATTTTATTTAGAGACAGGGTCTCACTGAGTTACTGAGTGCCTCACTGTTGCTGAACTTGAACTTGAAATCCTCTTGCCTCAGCCTCCTGATCCGCTGAGATTACAGGCTCATTCTAACCATTTTTAAGTGGCCAATTCACTGGCATTAATTTTTTAAATTATTTTTTTAGATGTTGATAGTCCTTTATTTTATTAATTTACTTATATGTGGTGCTGAGAATCGAACCCAGTGCCTCACACAGGCTAGGCAAGTGCTGTACCACTGAGCCACAACCCCAGCCCGTGGCATTAACTATAATAGGTGCGACCACCACCATCACTTACTTCCAAAACTTTAACAGCCCCAAGAGAAGCTCTGTAATGACTAAGCATGGACTCCCCCTTTCTTCCTCCCCCAGCTCCTGGCAACCTCTAATCTACTTTCCGTCTATGAATCTATCTGCCTCTTCTGAGTCCCTCAAATAAGTGGACTATTTATCATTTCGCACCTGACTTCTTTCACTAGGCATTGTGTTTTGGGGGTTCATCTGGGTTGTAGCATGTCAGATTTCATTCTTTCCCGAGGCTGAGCAACACCCCATCGTGTGCATACCCCACGTTTTGCTTATCCATTCATCTGTGATGGATAATCGGGCTGTCCCCACCTCTGGCTCTTCACCCTCATTTTTCCTGCTGTTATTTCATAAGTATTCCCTCACCCACTCAGTCAGGAGTGTCCTTGGGCCTGGTCCAAAGTCAGATAGAAAACCCGCAGACAGAAGGAGGTGGGAGGTTGAGGCACCTGTTCAGGGCCACAGGAGTGAGGCTGGGGCAATGTCTGTGATGTGGGCCTGGACAGACCTGTAGGCGTTTCCTGGGTGGCTAAGTAGAGAGCCAGGCCCTCCTTCTGACCTTGCTCCTTGTCTCTGTTGGCCCTGCCCCTCCTCTGGGACACCCTCACTACCCATGGCTTAGAAGCCCCCCAACCCCAGGACACAGCCCTGGGCCCAGCCTGGTGTTGAACCTCATTCTGTTCGACTTTTCCTTTGGGTACACACCTAATGCGTAGTTAGACCGGGTTGGGGGGCCATGTGATCCAGGGGTGGCCTGGAATGTACCCCTCTTCTCTCTAGGAGCTAGGGACAAAGGCCAGGAGTAGTGGCCCCCTCAGTGTGAAAACCTGCCAGGGGGGCATCTGGCGTTCAGGCTGCCTATCTTGGTGGCCTGTTTGCAGAATACTCTGGACAAAGCAGAAGCTGGGTGACTCACCTCCATTTCCGGCCTTAGTCATTCACCAGCCCCCTCCCCACCCCCGCAGACTTGGCATTGGAGGACTGGCCAGATTGGGGAAGGTGGCCTCTGCCGCAGAGCCTTTCCTAGGGCTGAGGGGGTGGAGGAGAAGCAGGCCAGCCATAGTGGCACTGCAGGGTCCCCTGACCTGCTCCCCCTGTTGTTTCTCAGGAGGGAATTCAGAGGTCGCCTGGGTGTGGCGGGAAGCAGGCAGGGAAGGGGGTGGTCTGGCTCTTTGAATGGAAAGAGGAGGACAGTTCCACCTCCCCTTCCTGACCAGGGGGCACCAAGCAGGCACTGACCCAGAGGGCCACAGTCAAGTCCCCAAGAAACCTCTTGGAGCTATTAGGGCCCCAGGCTGGCCCCTAGGGGGACCACAGCTGCCTAAGAAGGGCAGGTTTCTCCTCCTGCCCCTGAGTCGTGGTCACCCTCAAAGTCATAAGGTAAAAATTTTGAATACAGATGCCCAAGCTCCCCCCACACCTGCTGGGCCAGCATCTCTGGGCCCCTAGGTGATTCCACGCACAGCTAGGGCTCAGAAACCCTGACCCCCAAGGCCTCTGCCTTGAGCTCAGGAGAAACAGGGCAGGCCTGGGGTAGAGCACAATGAGCTCCTATCTGTGGGCCTTTCTATAAACACGAGCTGGAGCCAGACTCTGGGAGGAGTGCTTTGGGGAGGAGATAAGACCTCATTCTGCCCTCAGTTCTGATAAAGTTCCCTGAAATTACAATATAGGGTTTTGTTATTGTTGATTAAAGGAAAAGTTGCTTTTGGTGGTCAGGAAGGGAGAACCGCCATTTGAGGACAAATCAAGGAAGGCTTCCTGGAGGAGGTGATAGACTGAGATTTTTCCTTGAAGGACTCAACCACTAGTAGGAGAAAGGGAAAAGATCCCACAAATGATCCAAGAGATGATGCAAAGAAGGTCCAGGGATTTAGACTTTTTTTTTTTTTTTTTTGGTACTGGAGATTGAATCCAGGGGTGCTTTACCCCTGAACTACATCCCTACCCCTTTTTATTTTGAGACTGGGTCTCACTAAATTGCTGAGGCTGACCTTGAACTTGCAATCCTCCTGCCTCAGCTTCCCTAGTGTCTGGGATTACAGGCATGTGCCACTGTGCCCAGATCGATTCCTTAGGTCAGAGTTTGCAACTGGGGCTTATTAAAAGAAGGAGCCGGGCATGGTGGCCAATGCCTGCTTAGGAGGCTGAAGCAGGAGTATCGCACATTTGAGGCTAGACTGAACGACTTAGTGAAACCCTGTCTGAAAATAAAATTTAAAAGAAGAGCTGGACACGTGGCTAAGTGGCGGAGTGCTTGCCTAGCATGTGTGAGACCCTGGGTTCAATCCTGGGTTAATTTTTCTTGCAAAAAAATAAAATAAAAAATAAAAAATAAGGAGGCAGAGAGGCATGCTGTGGAGTTTTGTTTGGCTGACAGTGGTTTTGGCTTTTTGTTTTTTCAATCTGATTTGGTTGCCAACATTAAAAAATGTGGAGGCTTCACATTCAGGTCCAGATTCTCGTTCTCTGGAAACTCTGGGCCCTCATCCCCTCCTGACTGTCCCCCTCCCTCTGCAGGGTGTGGACTCTGGTGGCTGGGTTCCCACCTCTCCTATTGTCCTCTGGCTCATAACCCTTTGCTGAGATGTTTCAGAGCCGGCTCCACAGGGCCAGGCAGGGTGTCCAGGGGCTCAGAGCCAGGCGAGGTGGGGACCCCTCCAGGGCGTAGAGTATGCTGTAGAATCCCCTAAATTTTGGATTTTTATGGAGGTTTGGATTTTACAAAAGGTATTATTGCGGTTGCCATTATATAGGTGGAGAACGTGAGGCTTAGAGCAATCACAGGTTAATGCCACCAGGACCAGGTAACCGCAAGGTGACAGAGTTGGGACCTCATGCCCCAGAGCCCTGAATTTAAATTCTGCTCTTCCACTACCTCCCACTGCCCAGGGAGGCTGCAGCAGGAGAAGATGGACGGAGCAGAAGGGCCAGAAGGGCTGTGCAGTGCAGGGGTCCCCTGGTACCTGGAGCTCAGTCAGGCAGGGTGGTTCTGGAGTTGTTGGTCTGTCTCTTTGGTGGCATAGTGGCCTCTGCTGTCCTCCCTTGTCTTTGGGAAGGCAAAAATCAGAAACTTGGGTTGTTGCATGAGAGATTTGTTTTTTTATTTATTTTTTATGTATTTTGATTCATTGTACACAAATGGGGTACAACTGTTGTTTCTCTGGTTGTCCATGAAGTAGAGTCACACCATTTGTGCAATCATACATGTACATAGGGTAGTGATGTTTGTCTCATTATTTTTCCTCCCTCCCACCGGCTTCCCTTCCCTCTTTTTCCTCTATACAATCCATCCTTCCTCCATTCTTGCCCCACCCCCCCGTTATGTATCCTCATCCACTTATCAGAGAGATCATTTGGCCTTTGGTTTTTTTGGGATTGGCTTATCTCACTTAGCATGATATTCTCCAACTGCATCCATTTCCCTGCAAATGCCATAATTTTATTCTTCTTTATGGCTGAGTAATATTCCAGCAAGAGAGATTTAGATTAGATAGTGAGACTGTTTTCCTGATGGCCACGTTTCACATCAAGGAAAATGCTACTGGTGGCAGATTCTGGTTTGAAGGCTTTGACAGAGAGTGGTAGCAAAAAGAGTGACCTTCAGTGAGGCCTGAGTTCCAGGCACTGCCTGAAGGTTGCTAAGCTCTCAGGGACTGCAAAGGCCCCTGCTGGAAGGGAGGGTGACAAGCGGTGTTTGGGGCCTCAAAGCCTAAAGCCACCTGCCGTGCCGAGATGGCGACTTGTTACAATAAGAAGAGGACTTGTTACAATAAGAAGGCAGGACAGGGAAGCTCACTGACAGGGTTTGGAGAGACTCAGGGAGGGAAGGCGGTGCGCCCAGCTGGGGAGGGGCAAGTGGGAGCTTCCGGAGGGAGGCTGCCTGGCAGGGCTAGGCCCAACGCTCCCGGTCCCTCTCGGCAGGCCTGACGGAGGACGAGGACGTGCGCGCCATGCTGCGGGGCTCCCGGCTCCGCAAGATCCGCTCACGCACGTGGCACAAGGAGCGGCTGTACCGGCTGCAGGAGGACGGCCTGAGCGTGTGGTTCCAGAGGCGCATCCCGCGGGCGCCGTCGCAGCACATCTGTGAGCTGGCCAGGGGGGTGCACTGTGGGGGCGGTAGGGACGGGCACTGTGGCCCCCGCCTGACCCAGCCCTGCCCGCAGTCTTCGTGCAGCACATCGAGGCCGTCCGCGAGGGCCACCAGTCCGAGGGCCTGCGGCGCTATGGGGGCGCTTTCGCACCCGCGCGCTGCCTCACCATCGCCTTCAAGGGCCGTCGCAAGAACCTGGACCTGGCGGCGCCCACGGCTGAGGAGGCCCAGCGCTGGGTGCGCGGCCTGGCCAAGCTGCGCGCGCGCCTCGATGCTATGAGCCAGCGCGAGCGGCTTGACCAATATCCTGCTGGCGCTGGGAGGGAGGGCTGGTCCGCAGGGAACCCCAGTCCCAGGGAAGCCATGGCCCTGCCCTTGGGTCAGAGATAGGGCCTCTGGTCTTTGGAACTGAGTGGGACACTCCACCTGGCCTGGCTTGGCCTGAGCTGCCACGGAAGAGAAAGGCAGTCCCCTGGATCAGGGAAGATGGAGCACTGACTATAGGTGGAGGCAGGCCTTCTGGTTTGGGGAGCGTGAGTCCCACCCAGAAGACTTTGCTACAGGGCCAGGGAGCCCACAGGCTGTCTAGAAAGTGAAGTCTCTAACCCAGAGCCCCCAGACCCAGGTGGTGGTGAGTTATGGGTCAGTTGCCTGCCATTAGGGGGGACCACCCAGTCTGTTGCTGGTATTTCCTGAGCACCCACACCTGGATCCACTCCTACCTGCACCGGGCAGACTCAAATCAGGACAGTAAGATGAGCTTCAAGGAAATCAAGAGCCTCCTCAGGATGGTCAACGTGGACATGAATGACATGTATGCCTACCGCCTCTTCAAGGTGAACCCTGGCCCCTCTGGCTCTGCCACCATCTGCTGGCCCCAGCACCCCTCCCCCTATGACTTCTTTTTTTTTTTTTTTTTTTTTTGCGGTGCTGGGGATTGAACCCAGGGCCTTGTGCTTATGAGGCAGGCACTCTACCAACTGAGCTACATCCCCAGCCTCCCCTCCCCCCCTGTGGCTTTTTTATAGGGAGTCTCCTTTCCCTGCAGAATAGCAACATCTGGGCCTAGTTACCCTTTTCCCCTCCCACTGGCCGCTGGGCCAGGGTGGGACTAGGAGTGGGGCCCAGAGCTTTCCTCATCCCAAGGCAGAGCCCAAGCGTAGGGTGGCACTGCCTCAGGATGAGGAAAGTGAGCCACCTGGAGGGGCACTGTGGCTCAGTCCTGCCCCAGGGTCATTATTTTCCTCTCATATCTTGACTCTTGGGGATTGACACTGAGCCCGAGACACCCTCTAGCCCTGCAGTTCCCCAGCTGTGTGACCAGAGCCTTGTTCTTACTTTTTCCACCTGTGGAATGGGGGTCATTGTCTTCCCAGCTGTGATGGATCATGGGGTGGGACAGTGGGGTCAAGTTTCCCCTGCATCCCTTCCTTTGAGTATCCTCCCACCCCTGGCTCTCCAGGAGTGTGACCATTCCAACAACGAGCGTCTGGAGGGGGCTGAAATCGAGGAGTTCCTGCGGCGGCTGCTGAAGCGCCCGGAGTTGGAGGAGATCTTCAGTCGATACTCAGGCGAGGACCGGGTGCTGAGTGCCCCTGAGCTGCTGGAGTTCCTGGAGGACCAGGGTGAGGATGGTGCCACCCTGGCCCGGGCCCAGCAGCTCATCCAGACCTATGAACTCAATGAGACAGGTGGGTTTGGGGAGCACACTGAGTTCTGGCCCCTGACAGCTCTGGGTTCCCAGCCATCTCGGGCAAGTTACCTGGAACTTCCCAGACCCAGGCTGCACATCTGTGTCCTGGCTATATAATCACAGGATGTGGGAGAAGAGTAAATGGCTGTTTATGCCGTCGATCCTCTAGTTGTTATTACAGAGTGAGCCATAGGGGTATTTGGGGCTGGACATGGAACCCCCTGAGGCCTCATGCTCTCTCCTGCCCTTTTCTGTAGCCAAGCAGCACGAGCTGATGACGCTGGATGGCTTCATGATGTACCTGCTGTCACCCGAGGGGGCTGCCCTGGACATGGCCCACACGGGTGTGTTCCAGGATATGGGCCAGCCTCTTGCCCACTATTTCATCTCCTCCTCTCACAATACATACCTGACCGACTCTCAGATCGGGGGGCCCAGCAGCACCGAGGCCTATGTTAGGTACTGCAGCGGGGGTCAACACATCTGGGAGCCCAGCTTAGGGAGGGATATGGGCTCAACCCCTATGCTGGGCTCCCAGCCTACCTGGCTCAGCCTGACCATTGTGTGGCTCTGTGGCATCCACACACCACCTTGCCCATCCACGCGTCTGTTCCACTGCAGGGCCTTTGCCCAGGGATGTCGCTGTGTGGAGCTGGACTGCTGGGAAGGACCAGGAGGGGAGCCTGTCATTTACCATGGCCACACACTCACCTCCAAGATCCTCTTCCGAGACGTGATCCAAGCCGTGCGTGACCATGCCTTTGTGGTGAGCCCCTCGGACCCCCACACCCAGCCCCAGAGCCTTCCCAGTAACCCCATTCATACACCAGCTACCCTCAGTCCTTCCAAAGGAAAGTCTGTCCAGAGAGTCACTCATTCACCAAGTGCTGCTGGGATCACCGGTCAATGGGGAAGAATAAAGCAGGACTCAGTGCTCCCTCCTCCTACCTTCATGGTTAACATATATTAACGTCACAGAATTTCCAGAAAAAACCTTGGGCCAGCAACTTGGGAAGCTGAGGCAGGAGGATTGCAAGTTTGAGGCCAGCTTCAGCAACTTACTGAGACCCTGTCTCAAAATTTAAAAAAGGGCTGGGGATGTGGCTCAGGGGTTAAGCGCCCCTGGATTCAATCCCCAGTACCAAAAAAGAAAAAGAAAAAAAGAAAATCTTGAGGGTAGGAAAGAGCATTTTTAATCATGACTTGCAAAGAGTAAGCCATAGGAGAAGCTCAGAGTAGCATCTACACAGTATTGCAACTCCAAGATATACAGACCTCAGGGCTGGGGATATGCTCAGGGGTGGAGCACCCCTGGGATCAACCTTCAGCACCAAAAGAAAAAAAAAATCAAGTTATACAGCCTTTACTATCAACAAATAATGGTGGGGCTGGGTATGGTGGCGAGCACCTATAATCCCAGTAGTTTGGGAGGCTGAGGCAGGAGGATCGGGAGTTCAAAGCCAGCCTTAGCAAAAGCGAGGCCCTAAGCAACTCAGTGAGACCCTGTCTCTAAATAAAATACAATGTAGGGCTGGGGATGTGGCTCAGTGGTCAAGCGCCCCTGGGTTCAATCCCTGGTACCAAACAAACAAAAATAGTGGTGGGACATTGCAATATAACTGACACAGTCAATGTCGTGGCCACACAGAACGTTTGTAAAAGAACTCCATTCCTGCAACCACCTTCAGCCTCCCGGACAGTCCACCCCTTCCCTGAGGCCCAAGATCTAACCACTGGTCCTTTAGCTCATCCTGGCCCAGTGTGTCCCACTTCCCATGCACTTGTTTCTCCAAATAGGTCCTCCAGAGCTCTGCCTTTGCCTTCCTGTCCTGAGGGGTTGGGGCCCGGGTGTGGAGGAAAGGTACTGACTGAGGGAGAGTGATGGCTCTAAGTAGCTGCCCTTCCCACCCCTCAGGCGTCCCCATACCCTGTCATCCTGTCCCTTGAGAACCACTGCGGGCTGGAGCAGCAGGCTGCCATGGCTCGCCATCTTCGAACCATCCTGGGAGACATGCTGGTGACACAGGCACTGGACTCCCAGAATCCTGAGGAGCTGCCATCGCCAGAGGTGAAGCTCCCAGACCTCCCCAGCACGGGAGGGAGGAGGGTCTGTCTGACTGGGGTCCACCACCCAGCCCTGCACATGCCACCTCTGGTTCAGGACCTCTCACCCCTGCTTTAACCTCTCTGCCTCTCCGGTCATCTGATATCTGCCACTCATCTGTCCCTCTGCTGCCCTCTAGCTCCCCATGTCTGGTTAGACACACCCCACCCCCATACTTAGCATTCAGAGCCTTCCATGACCAGGCCCTGCCCTGCAGGCTTTGTGTCCCTGCACCTAGAGTGGCTCCCTTCCCAGCCACCTGCACTCACCAACCGCCACCTGCACTCACCAAGCGCCACCTGCTCAGAAGTCCAGCCCAGCATCACTTACCTCTCCCTGGTCCTTAGGAGCCTCCTCAGCCCTCTGGCCAGAGGCCTTCCTCCCTTCCCCAAGCCCCAGAGCATCTAATCTGCTCTGTCAGGACGTGGAACTTTACAGCTTCTGTAGAAGACTCTTCCTCCTCCCAGTGCCAAATATGTAGGAATGTTGACTCACCTTTGTGTGTGGGGGAGATTTGATTTTTGTTATTAGTATGAAAATAACATCCCTAGGGTAAAAGAAAAACCAAACTATACAAAGGGTGTACAATGAAAAAATGGATCTTCTACTCAGGCTCATCCCAGCCTATTCCACAATCCTTCCAGAATATTCGCGCGCGTACACACCTACGTACATAACTTCCCTTTTAAATGTTATGCAGAAAGGTTCACGTCATTCCATGTTCTGCTGACTTCTTTCATGAAAGATCTGTTCCAGGCCTGAGTTGTCCTGTTTATTCTATCTGCTGCTGCGTGGTATTCTGATGGATGGAGGCACCCTACTGGCTGTACCTATTGATGGCCTCTTAGGTTATTCCCCCCTTCCTATTAGACACATCACTCATCTGTCTCCTTCCTGCACCCAACCCTACCAGTCCCTCTCTCAGTGGGGGTTGAATGGCCACCGGCTGCTGCATGGGGCGGGAGGGCTTCACCCATCCATATTGGCCTCTACAGCTGCTGAAGGGTCAGGTCCTGGTGAAGGGGAAGAAGCTACCAGCAGCTCGCAGCGACGATGGACGCATTTTATCAGACAGGGAGGATGAGGAGGAGGAAGAGGAGGAGGAAGAAGCTGAGGAGGCTGCAGAGCAGAGGCGGCAGGTAAGCCATCCTGGGTGGACCAGTGGACTAGAGGGGCTGGGTCCTACTATGAGCTAGGGTGGATGAGGTTGGGATGGGAAGGGAGGTGAGACTAGGGGGCTCCAGCCGGGGGCCCCCACTACAGCTGGTCTCCTAGGCCAAACAGATCTCCCCGGAGCTGTCAGCCCTGGCTGTGTACTGCTGGGCCACCCGCCTGCGGACCCTGCACCCTGGCCCCGGCGCCCCCCAGCCCTGCCAGGTCAGCTCCCTCAGTGAGCGCAAGGCCAAGAAGTTCATCCGGGAGGCAGGTAGGAGCTGAAGATTGGGCATCTGGCGGCAGGAGGGCAGTAGGGCCCTGCAGGCTCCTGGAAGGCAAGGGGGTACCATGAAATTGATCTGAAGAGGAGACTGAGAAGACTGTGGGGGCCATAAGAAGTCAGGACCCCAGAGAGCGCTCTACTCAGTGAATGAGGCCCCAGCACAGGGCCAGGTGTGGATAGAGGGGAGAGCCACAGACAGGAGAGAGCCTGCATCTGCCTTCACAGAGCTCACAGCCCGTAGTGGGCTAAACATAGATGGGTGATCAGTCAGGCCATCGCCGGGGCTGGAGGAGCCCAGCCCGAGTGGGTGAGATCGGGGAAGTCTTCTGGGAGCAGGTGAAGCCTGAGAAGACATCACCCAAAGGTCGAGGATGAAGCAGCCCGGGGAAGGGGGTGAGTGACTTCCAGATAGGAGGAACAGGTTACATAGGCCAGAGGCAGGACCTCTGGAAGGTTCCAGGAACCCAGCTCATGGCTGGAGGGTGAGGGCAGGATGAGTGATGAGTGACAGGGAATATCAGCCTGGGGCCAGGTGTTTGATGAGGGAGTCAGGAATGTGGGAATTCGGGTTTGGGGGTGTAGTGCCAGGTTGTGTCCTTGCCTGTCTGGCCTCAGCAGCCTCCTGAGTTCCCTCTCACCCTAAGTCAGAGGAAAGTGGGGAGCTGGGGTTGGGGGAGTTTAGCCTCTGTTCCCAGGAGGCTACAGGCACTGGACAAGGATACTTCTGGGGCCTGTCACAGTCTTGGCCCAAACTCTGCCCCAGGGAACAGCTTTGTCAGGCACAATGCTCACCAACTGACTCGAGTGTACCCACTGGGTCTGCGGATGAACTCGGCCAACTACAACCCCCAGGAGATGTGGAACTCAGGCTGTCAGCTGGGTGAGTGGGGGCCACGGGGGCCACGGGAGCCGGGGCAGGAGGCCGTTAGGTGGGGGTGGTCTCTGGGCAGTCATGGGAGGGGGCCACATAGCCTTCCAGAAGACAAAAATATGCATCTTGTTGACAATAATTATTTTAAATGCTGTTTCTGTAATTTTAGAAACTTAAAACTATATGCACACACACAACGGGCAGCCCTATTGAGTCAATAAAGTCAATACTGACAAGGTGGGGCTCTAGGAGACACTGATCCTGCCAAAGGAAGGTAGCAGGGTCCCCTTGGGGTAGATATGGAAACCCTAGGACTCCTTAGGCCCTGACTCTGACACAGGCCTAGGCCTGGCCCTGAGAGTGGGGACTTTTCTAGCACCTCCCACCCCAGCCCCACCATCCAGACTTGAGGGATAGCAGGGAGAAGGTACAGGAGACAGTAGGGGTTGGGTCGCCTGGCTGCGATGACCTCCTTCCTGCAAGTCATGGTGGAGGCAGTTGTCTCTAACCAGACGGTGGGATGCTGGGCCTCTGTAAGAGGATCCGTGTGCTCTCTAGCCAAGTGGTCTGAAACTGGGCAGTGAGGAAAGGGCCACTAAAAGCCCCTGCTTATCCTGTTGTCCACAGTGGCCCTGAACTTCCAGACACCAGGCTATGAGATGGACCTCAACGAAGGGCGCTTCCTCATCAACGGGCGGTGTGGCTACGTCCTGAAACCTGCCTGCCTGCGGCAACCTGACACGACTTTTGACCCCGAGTGCCCTGGACCTCCCAGAACTACTCTCACAGTCCAGGTCAGCAGCATGGGTCAAGGTCCAGCCTCGGGACGGGGCTAGTTCTGGAGAGACGCCAGTCTGAAGCAAAGGAAGACACAGGAAGGAAGCTAGGGCAGGCCTGGGGCTTCCTGCCCTTTCTGAGGGGTAGGAGTGGGCACAGGCCCCAATGGGAGGCCTGGTGAAAGCTCCCTGCCTCCCTCCCCCAGGTACTAACTGCCCAGCAGCTGCCCAAGTTGAATGCTGAGAAGCCTAGCTCCATTGTGGACCCCCTGGTGCGTGTAGAGATTCATGGGGTGCCCGCAGACTGTGCCCGGAAGGAGACCAGCTATGTGCTCAATAATGGTGGGTAGGTGGGCCCATGGTGGGAATGGTACACAAATGCAAACAGCAGAGGAGGGAGACACAGGGTAGGCCCTGGGTGGGGCCAACCAGGCCCTGACTGCCATACCTGTGTCCTAGGTTTCAACCCCCACTGGGGCCAGACCCTGCAGTTCCAGCTACGGGCCCCGGAGCTGGTGCTGGTGCGGTTTGTGGTAGAAGATTATGATACCACCTCCCCCAATGACTTTGTGGGCCAGTTTACACTGCCTCTCAACAGTCTGAAGCAAGGTTGGTGGAAGCCAGTGGGGATGGAACAGGATGTAGTCCCAGCCTCACAGGCCCTGTTCACCTTTGACCCTAGACTTCCCCTGTGGCCCTCCCTGGACCAGGCAGGAGCTGGGGCCAAGGATCTGATGCCTGGCTGCTGTTCCTACAGGGTACCGCCACATCCACCTGCTTTCCAAGGATGGGGCCTCACTGTCCCCAGCCACGCTGTTTGTCCACATCTGCATCCAGCATTCCTGAAGGACTAAAGGACCACCCGGGTACTGCAGGTACCAGTCTGCACCCGGGCAGAGCCCTCTCTTCCCCTGGAGGGAGGACTAGAGTCCCTGCAGTGCCCCCACCTGGCCGGCTCATCAGGTGTTGGCCTCATTGGGTGCTGAGGACTACTGAGCAGAGGATCTGTGCCCTCAAGACACTCACTCAGTGGGCTCCAACCCTGGGGCCTTGAGATGGCTCCAGCTCCTCTGGTCCTCAGCCCACACCCTCATCGTGGCTTATAAAAAGCCAGGCCTGTTGCTGCGTGGAGACTTGGGGAGCAGGACACCGGCGAGCCCTCAGCTCTTCTGACCTCTGGCGGGGCCACTGAGCCCTACATAGCTGCCCCCTTTCCCCCATCCCAGGCATTAGCCTACCCCAAAGCCCTCCTGCCCCCAGGCTTTCCTGGCCACCTCCTCTTGCTCTTGAACCTGAGTTCCTCTTCCCTTTGCTTCACTTCTTGGAGCAAGAAGGGAGTGCTGAGATGGAGCCCTGGGGAAACCTGGCAGTAGGTTTGTAACTTGTGTCATAGAAGAGCCTTGGAGAGGGCAGGGAGAGTATCTACTTTAAAAAATTAAGAAGCAGGGCTGGGGTTGTGGCTCAGTGGTAGAGCACTTGCCTTGCATGTATGAGGCACTGGGTTCGAGCCTCAGCACTGCATACAAAGAAATGAATAAAATAAAGGTTCATCAACAACTCAAAAATAATTTTTTAAAAAATAAACAAGTTTCCTTTACCACCCCCATGCCACAGCACCACTGTGCCACCACACTGACCCTGAGGGACGGCCGCAGCGAGAACCCCAGCAGGGCCTGGATTTGTCTAAGACAGCCAGGAATGGCGATGGGAGATGCCATGGCTCAAAATAGCTCTGAGCCCTTGCTCTTGACTTAAAAGCTGCTGCGAGTATCATAATTCTGTCTGAAAACACTAATTCACAAGGTCACATACTCCCCTACCACACACGTGGCCTTAAATGGGGCGTGGGGCAGTACTTTGAGGGCGCCCCACTGTACAGGCTCAGCTGGGTTCAGGAGCCCTGTGTGCTCAGGACAGGCAGACAGCCTTGCAAATGAAGGTGTGGAAAGTGGCAGTGCTCCAGGCCTCCTCTGTAGCAATGCCGGGAGAGTAAGCAATGACCAGAGGACTGGATCCAGAGAAAACCTGGGGCCCACGCCTGTCAGAAGGCGTTCATGGGACTGTGGAGCTATGGTATTTTAGTTCCCACCAGGCAACATCACCAGCACTGGACAAGAGCAATCAGGAGGGTGGTTTCCACAGGGTGGGCTGGGCTAGGCCTTGAACTGGTCCCAAGGCCTAGAAGGACCAAAATCCAAGACTGGGCCAATCTCTACCTTCTTCAACCCCATGACCTGAGGCAGGAGTGCCTGCCTTTTTTTTTTTTTTTTTTGGTTAGGCAGCACAGAGGATTGAATCCAAGGATACTTTACCATTGAGCCACATCCTTAGCCCTTTTTATTTTTCATTTTGAGACAGGATCTCACCAAGTTGCTTAGGCTCTCCCTAAACTGCTGAGACTGGTCTTGAACTTGTGATCCTCCTGCCACAGTCTCTGAGTCACTGGGTTTATAGGTGTGTGCCACTGTGCCCAGCCTGCTCTTGGTTTTTGATGAGTTCGGTTCTGATAAATTGGAATGTGAAGGATGACCAGAGTCCAAAGGGGCCCAGAAGGGATGGGCCAGGCAGCCCAGGCACTGGTGTTCATGGCTGTCAGGAGGGCCAGATGGCCAACCCAAAACCCTAGAGTGCCAGGTTGAAGACTAAATCCAGTTGTCTGGTCCCCACAAGGCCAGCTCTGGTCAGGGCCTGGCTGGAGGTCCTGGCAGGCATGCATAAGCCCAGGGCTGAGTCCCTATCCTGCTTCTTGTTTCTGGTTTGGTGTTACAAAAGGAAGGGTTGACAGCTAGGATGAGAGCCCAGAGCTGGGAAACCACATTGAATAGGCCAATCCTTAAGGCTAGAAAGATGACAGGAACTGAACATGGGTAGTAGAGGCCAAGAAGAAATCAGTTTTATTCTTGGAAGTCCCTAAATTCCTGGAGACCACCATTGGGCTGTATTCTCCCTGCCAAAGCTCAGGGCAGGAACGAAGGTGTGAGCCTTGGAGAAACAGAGTGACCTGGTCATGGGCAAGGGTTGAGACATAAAGTAGGGGCATAGGAATGAGGGTCAGGCAGCTCTTATATCTTCTCAGTTCCCTGGAAGGGACTTGGAGAGAATAGTCTTGGGGTGCTGGAGAGGATCATTGGGTGAAGGAATGGAAAAGTTCCAAAGGACAAGAACAGGGGAAATGGGAATTCTAAATGCAGTTCTTGGAGCCCAGCAATGTCACATTTTTTTCTTTTTTTTTTTTTTTAGTACTTGGGATTGAACTCAGGGGCACTCCACCACTGAGCCACATCCCCAGCCCTATTTTGTATTTGATTTAGAGACAGGGTCTCACTGAGTTGCTTAGGGCCTTGCTAAGTTGCTGAGGCTGGCTTTGAACTCACGATCCTCCTGCCTTAGCCTCCCAAGTGCTGGGATTACAGGCGTGCGCCACTGTGCCTGGCTGTAATGTCACATTTAAGAAGCATCCCTGGTGGGGCCTGGGGGTCTAGCTCAGTGGTAGAGCTCCTGTCCAGCATGAGCAAGGCCCTGGGTTCCATCCCTAACATAAGAATTGTGGAGGGCAGTGTCCCTCATGGCTCAACAGAGCCACCCAGCCTGTGGCCCAGGAGGGGATGTGGTATCCTGACATTCTGGCAGGCAGGGCATGGTGCCTGTATCCTGTGAGAAGCCACTGCTGACTGACTCCACCAAGCTGCTTGATGCTCCTGCACCGTTACTCCTCTGGAGAACCTCGGTCCATCCTGGCCTCTCCCTATGGGTGGGAAAGAACCAAGTGTGCCCTGGAAGAAGGGCAGCCTTGCCAAAAGAAGGTCTTCCAAAGCTGGCCTAGTATCATGGTCCCGGGGGCCTTTATCATCACTCTTGCTCTAGCCCAGCCCCAAGATTCATCTGTTCTACTGCCACCTGCTGACCAGAGGAACACCAGGAGGGCAGATGGATTTGTTCAGCTGCTTCCTTTATTAGAAACAAGTGAGATGTACTGAGCAGAACAACAATGCATTTAGTATTTTCTCCCCACCTTGGAAATGGATGCCCTCTACAGCCCAAAGAAAAGCCAAGACAAAAAGGTAAAGCTTGCCCTCTCTGTTCCCATATGTGGCCCTGCCTGCCAGCCAGTCAATGTTTTTGGGTTTAATTAAATGAAACTCCTAAATAGCCTCCCCTGGTACAGTCTGTAGGCCTGCCTTCACTTTACTGCTGGGCAAAAGTGAGGCCTTGAGTCTCTTCTGGTTCTGGGGCAAGGAGGCCAGGCCTGAAGATGGCTGCCCGCAGAGACGCTCCTGCCTCCTCCCCTGACCTGACAGTTCTAGATCACAGCTCTGTGAAACTGTCCAAGGCCTCGGGTTGGCTAAATGCTGGTCATCTTGGGGAAAGAATTCAAGACCAGGAGTCATCTGCCTTTGGACTTCAGAGACCCAGCAAGTTGTGGGCAATGGCAGTTAGAAGAGAGTTGCAGGCAAGGCCTGAAATTTTCCATAAAAAAAGGGTGTTGGAGTAGCTTGGTGTGGCCAGCCTTCAAACATCAGCATCTTCAGAAACAGGCACATGTGGGGAAAACAAGCCTTATGCAGGCCTCAATCCAGAGCTAAGGCCTCCTTTCTATCCGGCCTTCTCCCTACAGAGACGGAGTCCATGGTCAAATGCAGTCAATCCAGAGGCAGGAGGTAAAGGTCGACTTCAGAATATGGCAGCCAGGAGGACTAGGTGACAGAGGGTGGGGGCCAGGCCCAGAGAGGCTTTCCAACACGGCTGCCTGAGCAGGTCAGCTTGGAGGCGCTGTCCTTTCCTTGTTTGGTTCAAGTCAGTCATGATGCCACCATACTACAGGCTCCTGTGGGAGGTCCCAAACCCTCTGATGGTGCTCTCTGGCCTCAAATTCCAGGAAGGGTTGAGTGAAGAACCCAGGGACAGTTTAGACAAAAATGAAACTCAACAGTAGCCCTGAGCCGTCTCCCTGGACAGGTCCCCACCAGGAGAA
>JAJEJO010017642.1:0-10503 GCA_020662805.1 Glaucomys volans | reverse complement strand
TTTTCTCCATTGCATGTTTTTGCCTCCTTTGTCAAGTATGAGATACCTGTATTTGTGTGGGTTTGTCTCTGTGTCCTCTATTCTGTACCATTGATCTACCTGTCTATTTTGGTACAGTAAAGTAGCAGGATATAAAATTAATGCTCATAAATCTAATGCATTTTTATTCATAAGTGATGCATCCTCTGAGAGAGAAATTAGGAAAACTACCCCATTCACATTAACCTCAAAAAAAAATAAAATACTTGGGAATCAATCTAACAAAAGATGTGAAAGACCTCTACAATGAGAACTACAGAACACTAAAGAAAGAAGTTAAAGAGCATCTAAGAAGATGGAAAGATCTCCCATGTTCTTGGATAGACAGAATTAATATTGTCAAAATGGCCATAATTCCAAAAATGCTATACAAATTCAATGCAATTCCAATTAAAATCCCAATGACGGACCTCATAGAAATAGAGCAAGCAATCATGAAATTCATTTGGAGGAATAAGAGACCCAGAATAGCTAAAGCAATCCTTAGCAAGAAGAGCGAAGCAGGGGGTTTCAGAATACCAGACCTTCAACTATACTACAGAGCAATAGTAACAAAAACAGCATGGTATTGGTACCAAAATAGACAGGTAGATCAATGGTACAGAGATACTCTCTCTGTACAACGTGTCCCTGAGGAGGGTTTATCTCAGCCTCAAAAAACGCACCCTGCTGGGCGCGGTGGCACACACCTGTAATCCCAGCACTTGGGAGGCTGAGGCAGGAGGATCGCGAGTTCAAAGACAGTCTCAGCAACTTAGAGAGGCCCTAAGCAACTCAGTGAGACCCTGTATCTAAATAAAATACAAAATAGGGCTGGGGATGTGGCTCAGTGGTGGAGTGCCCCTCAGTTCAATCCCCAGGACCAGAAAAAAAAAAAAAACAAAAAAACGCACCCACTCAACATATTCAAAGTGATATGTTCAATTTCCAGCTCCACTTTGAGACAAGAAAATAACTTATTGCTAACAGCTACAGCTTGAAAACTACATACAATAATAACTTACTGAAAATGTACTTTACACCTTTATTAACTGAAAAGAAAAAAAGGGAGCAGTTATATACAACAGGCTGAAATTTTAAGTAATATAATAAATTAATATTAATCTATATAAAAAGGGAGAAATAAGGAAAAAGAAAAACTAGAAATACAGGTGCAAGGGAGGAAAGATAAGAAAAACTGAAGAAAAAGAAAAAAGAGAAAGGGAGGGTATACAAATGAATACAAATGAAAGAGCAGAAAAACAGAAAGAGAAAAAAATCTAATTAGTTTTTAAATACACTTGAAATAATATGAAAGTATGAAATAATAAGTATTGTGAGGAAGTCAACAAGTCAAAATAGAAGAAAATACTGATGAAATCAAAAACAAAGACAGAGAAGACTAAAAGTCCTCCTTGCTGAGGTGTTTAGCATGAGGAGACTTCTTTCAGATAGTTTATTTTGAAATTGGCTAGGTATCAGGGCTATCACACATTTCTTAGCCCTAGCTTTATATCCTGACAGGCTCTATGGTCATGGACACAAAGATCAAACTACTTGGAGGTTAGGGTGCTATTTATTTGCCCTTCCCCACATCTATAATAGCCAGTCAATTCAAAAACCTGCATAGAGCTCAGCCACTGTAATCCATCCACCCAATTTTCTGCTTTCCTCCATCTCTGAGGCAAGTCTAGGTGATTCTGGGTGTTCTGTGATAAGCCTTTGAGCTGGCAGGCCCTTGGGGACTGGCCTTTTCCAGGCCTGAAAACCAGATACTTCCCTGGTACACATAGTAGTTTTGTGCAGCCTCGGATTTCTTGGTGCACAGAGAAAAGTACAAGGTCCCAAGGTTAATCATGAAGATTCCATTCTTCCCTCCTCCATCATGGACCTAGATGGTTCTTGAAAGCTCATGGTTTGCTTGGGAACCTGTGGAACCCTGGTATTATCCAGGGGCTAGCACCAGGGCATGCCTGTCCCACAAACCAAACTCTCTTCAGCATGGGTGTGTGTTCAGATTGGTGTGTGTGCAGGAATTTTCTGTGCTGAGGAAGAACCACTTCCTACCAACACCTGCTCTCTCCCCAGCAGTGGAGAGGGCTTCCTTCTGCTGGCCAGTGGTTTTCACTTTATTTAGGTTTTCAGTGATCTCATTGTAAAAATTATTCAGATGACTCACTACTTGGTCATTCCTCCGTGACACTATTGGCTGCACACTCTAAGCTCCCTTGGAGATGAGAATTTTGGCATGACCCCAACATAAGGGCTCCCCAGCACAGTTCTCTATATATAATTTGAAAAAAGTGGAGTACTTTCACTCAGCAGCCTGCTGTGCATTTGCTGGTTCAGCTAAATTCAGATTGACTTTCCATTTGGCTGCTTCTGTGACAATTTTGCCAGATATGCCCCTCTTTCTTCTAGTTTAGGTATTTTTGAGATAGAATTGGTTGAAAACACCTAACAAAAATAAAATCTAAGTTTCTCTACATGTGGTTTCTGTTAATAACTCCTATGGAAGGAAGCAGTAAGCCCCAGAGGGGCTATTTCTAGTTGATTCTTATGTGGTATCTCTTATGTGTATCTTTTTGGTATACACTTAAGACTGATCAAGTGTTAGCCTGCTTACCTTGGGTAAGCCCAAGAGTTAGTCTTTTCTCACTGGACTACAAAAATCGATATGCACCAGATGTGGTACATTTTGCTAAAGCCTTGTTTACTTCTCTAAATTTCCCCTACCATTTTAGCATTAGGACTTATAAAATTATTTTATTCTAAATTGTTCATCAATTTATCCTAAAAGTTTGTTTTTATTTTAGCTTATATTATCTTACTATCTTATAAAAAAGAGATAATCTGAATATCTGGTCTACATGCCATCTAAAATGAAAGTTCATCAATTTTTTAACAAAATTAATTCCTGTGTTAATAATTCTTAACAAAGTACCCAAATTTATAACCAACCACAAATATAATAGAATCCCTCTAGCACAAAAAAGTAGTTGTTTTAAAATGACAATGTTTTAAAATGAATATACAAAAGCAATAAATATAAATGTGCACTCATTTTTAAAAGTTTAGACTTAGAACCCAAAATAGTAATTTATTTATTTAAATATACTTTTCAGTTGTAGGTGACACAATGCCTTTATTTTATTTTTATGAGGATTAAATCCAGGGCCTCAAGCATGCAAGGAGAGTGTGCTACCACGGAGCCACCACCCCAGTCCATATCATAGAATCGTTAGTGAGAACCCCACCCTTCATTCTTAAGATACACCTGCTATATATAGTCCAACATTTTTGGTTGAGTTTCTTTAGAGAAAGGATATAATTTTTAAGAAGAACTGAAAAATAAATGAGGCCACATGCTTATTGGCTTTTTCATTTTCCCTTAATATTTTATGTTGCCTCGCCCTTACCAAATATGATACTAATCGTGCTATTGACTTTCCTTTATGGAGTCTTTCCAAATAATTCAGTTAGTTTGCAACAGCCATCATTATTCCACACTCTAACTTCACTTCTTAACACATTTCTAGAATACAATAGCAAAATTCAATAGGCATAAACAGTTTGGGGAACAGTGTTGACTTTTAGTAGACATGTGACTGCACTGATAGAAACTGACGTGTGCCATCTGAAAGAGCGGTCCTCTCACCCTGTGAATTCTCTGCTACTCTGATCTGCAGAATGCTGTGGACATCTGCCTGGAGGCTTTAGAAATGGATATCATCAATCTATTTAATAAAGGTCAGTTGGGAGATTCTATTGAACTGTACTTAATCTCATGTTACAAAGCCTTCAGTACAGACTTTGTACTGCAGTGTTTTTTCCAATAACTGCTCTCCTCACAAACACCCAACCTAGTCAGTGTCTCCTGGATACAGCTCTAAAGGGATCTTTGATGAGTCATCTTCCTGCATATGCATACCCAGCACATGAGCTGTTTCCTTTCTCCATCATCAAAAACTGAGTTCAAATTTGTTCTCTTTCCTTATCTCTTAGGCTTTCTTTTTTTTCCTAGTGTCCTACCTTCCATGACCTCCCTGCTACATTTTCTAATTATGTAATCTCTTTAATAGGTTTTAGGAGGGCTTTGAGCAGGATAACATATTCAGGACAATGCCCTATCATTGTTTCTCAGTGGTTTAATACAAGGAGATCTGAGAGTAAATCAAGTTAAACCTATAACTTATTTCCAAAGGACAGGGGCCCTCCCTGGGTATAAGCAGCAATGACTGCCTATCAGAAGACCTGTAGATTGTGTAACCCACAAGACCTCTGGCAATAATCTTCCTAAAGGGGACTGTTAATCATAAGTTTTTAATATCCATAATTATTCATATTATATTGAAAATAAACAATAGGTTTTTGGATCAATTCAAATTATTATGCCTTTGGGGGTGATGCCATGAGAAGCAGACAAACAGATCTTTCTATATGAAAGGAGGTTTTCGCACTACAGAAGAGGACCTGGAGGTTATAAATCTGAGGGCTTATTTATATAGGATTCCACTCTCTTCTTAGGAGAGGTGGAAAACATTTGATCTTTACTATAAACAAATTCTCTTTGAGAAGAAAAGTTCTAGGTCCTGGAGTTCCTATGCTTCAGAATAGAATCAATTCTCCAGAAGAAAGATAAGACTCGGAATTGGCAACCTTTAATATATCTCCATGGTCCTGGGTTCCATTCCTCTTATCTAAGAGGAGAAAAATCTCTCTAGATTGTTTCTCACTATCTTAACATCCTTTAACTTCCAAGGTTTTTCCTTTAACCCAATTGCCAGGATTCTTTATTCAGAAAGCCCAAACAACAAAGAAGTATAACTGTCTATTCTCTACAGGCTCCCAGTTATACTTTCTCCATTACCAGTCACCTCCACTGTGCAGCATTGTCCCTGATCAGCCCTGCTTCACCTTGAGAATCTTAATGTAAGCCTTATGATCTGCCCACCACCCAGTCAAGGCGCCCATGTGTTTCTCTCTTTTGCCTCCGTGGAGATGCTCAGATCTGAAACCTTAGTTCATGACTTTCTGATCTTGGATCTGTGCCCTATTTTCTGGTTACTGAAAGCTTCTTTCTTTTTGGAACAGACATTTCTATGGACCACAGAGACCTGAGTGGTGAAGTCCTGGGAACACTTTTCCTGGTAGTCAGGTGCCATAAACAGATAGGGCTTTACTTTGAGGCAGTCTGAGCTACCTTTCCTTTTTTCAAGTTAATTTAAAATATCAGAATATCTGATTATTTTGAAATCTCAAGCATATCACAATCTCACCCAGAGGAATCCCATTTACCAGTATTTAGCCTTTAAGAAATTTTTTTCATTTTGAAGTTTCTCTAAGAAATATACAATGAAGTCTCTTAGTAAATGAAAGACATCTTTCCTTAACTGTTGGTTTCACTAATATTCAATTCTTCTAAATTCTGCAAGTAAATACCTCCAAATATGTCACAATGTTTGAGAAAGAATGTTCCATATTCTAATAGTATCTCTGCCTACATCCCCAATACAACTACACTCTTCAAATGCAGGCACGCATATGTACTCTCAGAAACTAAATATGGTCTATGGGTTGAATGTATACAGAAAACATCTTCAATAAAGAAAGGAATTTATGCAATGCTTACACATTAGGAAGAGAGACCCCTATAAAAAATCAATGCAGAGTTCCAACATGTTTTTTTTAATTATTATTCTGGATATTTAATTTTTTTTAAGAAAGAAGTTGATAAGTGGCTTTCCAAATTCATGAAAACACCCTCAATAGTTTTAAAGAAAATGCAGGCAGAGTAATCGAATGCAAATAAATTAAAATTATTTCTCCCAGCACTTTTAAAATAAACACACATAACATGAGCTATAACAAATAATCTGAACTTTGTATTCACTTCAGATTTTACTATTCTTGTGTTTTAAACTATCCTTGCTTGCAAGCCTACTTTTATTTCCTCAAACATAACATTCTTTTTCCCACTTTACAGTATTTCCAATTTCTAGACCACTTGTCTGAAACATGTTTTTACATTCCCTGGCTTGTATAAGTCGATTTCTTTGTGTATATGTTGTCTTACACTTATCTCCTAGTCACTTTAAATAGATGACTTACTGAAATTATACTTGGTTTGTGTGATCATTTGATTGATGGTATCTCCTACACTAGACATTGGTTCCCTGAGAATAAAGACCATATGTTTTGTCACCTATCCTATCTATAGTGTATAGCACAACACCTGACAAGGAGTAGGTACTCAATAATTTCTGAGAATAAAGTTGGTGAATAAATCAGAAAAGGATTTTTTTAGAAAAAGTAAAGTTGTCAGTCTCTGTTAGCAGAAATGAAAGCTATGGACATTTTCAAAGAATAGTAGGAGAAAACAGAGTGGGAGGATGGTCTCAGAGCTAACCTCAAAGTTTGTGATTTATTCACAGGCTAAAACAGATGGTGTCTGTTCTTAAGGAACACATGTCTATGGAAGAGAGATAATTATCAAATAATCACATAATCCATTTTAGTTACCATTTTTTAAAGCATAATTTCTGAGAACAGGCTTACTCTTTTTTTTAAATTTTTTTAGTTGTTGATGTATATTTACTTATTTGTTTATTTATATGTGGTGCTGAGAAAGAAGCGAACCCATTGCCTCACGCATGCTAGGCAAGCATTCTACCACTGAGCCACAATCCCAGCCTCCATTTTAGTTAGCATGGAACTAAAACACATGACACAAACAACTTAGAAGAGGAAAAGTTTATTTGGGACTAACAGTTTCAGAGGTTTCAGTCCATGAAGGCCCACTCCATTGTTCTGGGCCCAAGGTGAGGCAGCACATCAAGGGTGAAGGGCCCAGTGGATGGAAAGTGATTTCCTTCAAGGCAAGGTCAGAAAGGGGGTGAGGGACAGGCAATTGCATCCTTCCAAGGCACACTCCCAGGAACCCACCTCCTCCAGCCATGCCCCACCTGCCTAAAGTTAGTCAATCCATTCAAACCAGGATAGAATAATTAAGTTACAGCCCTCATAATCTAATGATTGTACCTCTAACATCCCTACATTAACAGGAACTTTGGGGGGACACCTCATCACACTACAAGTATAATTTTCAGCACAGGATAAACCTTGGAGTTTACTATGGTCAGAGAAAGCTACCAGACAGAGAAGGGTGCTGCTGCAGAGGAGTCTGGAAAGAAATAGAATGATTTGATTAAAAACCATAAGATTGTGGCATCAAGAAAACAAGGGTATAGTCCATCTCAAGAGGAATGGAGGGTAAGGTAAATACTAACAAATTTGAATTTAGCAAAATGGCAGTTGCTGGCAGCCACAATGAGAGTTGTTATAATGGGTTATGGGGAAGAAGAATCCATATGCAATCAGCAAGCCTACGACCTGAGGTTGACCCACATACCCTGAAGTAATTATCATCTCAGTAATTATCCCTAAAAATAATACTGTATTGTCTAAATTCAGACATGAACTTGACAGAGATTTCTTGATAGAGTTATATACTAGTAATTAGTTATCCAGATTCCTTAATGATTAGCTTCATTTAATCTCAGTACGAAGGCACAAGCACAGCAGATTTCTTTTAAAAGAACATGGCAACAAGTACTGAGCTATCCTCTATTTGCAATAACCCATATCATAGCTCTTGTGGGTGCATAATACTCATTGAAATCAATAAGAATTATGGGCACAGAAGTGCTACAAGGCCAAGTCTTAATACTCAAGAATATATTATCTATACACAGCCAAATAGCACTTGGATAGTCTGTGACTATAATTATAATAAAACCCATTATGTATTTTCTTTCAGGGAGGAAAAAATGATGTAAATTTAAATATGGTATATTCTGGAAATGGTGTGTGTATGGAATAGCCAGAGGGATTTTCACAATTTGACAATCTAGATGCAGAAATATTTTTAATATAGGAGCAGTATATTTGGGACTATAGTATTGGACTGTGTATATGATTTGGGAAATACTTTTTTAAATAGCATAATTAACATTTTTCTTAGTGAAGTATTTTAATAAGATAATTTTTTCTAAAATCTTCATTAAGACATTTAGTATGACAAAATGGATGGATTTAAAATATAAATAATTCCTACTGAATTGAATGTGTGCCAAAGATTTGGAAGAGAATGTGAAACAAGACAAAACCCACAATGCTTCATTTCTCAGATTTACAATGGGCACATCCTATTCTCTGTTATTCTACAATGGCCCTTGTGATGTGGCTCTACACTATGCCTCACTGCTAAAACCTAGTTATGCTAGACAAGTACTGTGAGGACCAGGTTATATAAATTTATATTGAAAATCAGCCTCTATCCCACATTTTCTCTACACTGAGGTTAAAAAGAGTCCCTAAGTATACTTTTTATGTCATTCTATTGATTCAAAGAAATAGACTTTGTTCTAGTGGCAAAAATAATTTAGCTGTATAGAGTATATCCAAAGACTTCTCTCTTAATGCAGTGACCACATGTACACTTTAAAACTACATTAAATAATTTAGGTAGAATTAGATATATAAATGTTCAGTTTAGATGGAACATCTCTAATAAAACTAAAAGGAGTTTGGTCATATTGGTCACTGATAAATAGAGTCTACAGATTTTATTGCAACTAGATTTCACTGGGATTTGGAGAACAGATCTAAAGTTTCCCCATATCATTTTAAAAGTGACCCATTATTTTCTCTGAAAATAACACTACCGAAAACAGGTTCTTTAGGACTTTTCCATTAATCAGAAATATCTAAAAAGTAACATTAGAGCAGCTATGTCACATTTAACCCATGCCAAATAAATAAAAAGGAAAGAAAAAAAGGCAATGTTTCATTTACCTAAGATTATGTATACTCTGATATTATTTATAATGCAAACAACTATTACTAAAATTAATATTGCTATGGATTCATTCATGTGTATTAATTATTGTGATCAGATCATTTGGGGAGATGTTTGTATAACCCTGTGTCAGTTGTCAAACTGGTCAAATTTTTTCAATGCTCATACCATGTGCTGCAGCAGAAGCAAACCAGATGGTCCAGGAGTTTCCACATGTGAGAGCAAACTTGGACAAGTCATTGGATATATTTCATTTAATTCTTTTCTTCTTTGCCATGGAAAGCTGTCAATAGGAATCTCTGTACTTTAAAGATAGAGTGGAATTAAAGGAATATTATAAATATCTCCACTATTTTTATTGTATGTACTGCCTTTAGGCAAAAAAATCTATTTTTGTGGCAAGATGAACATGTATATATATAATATGTTAATAGAATCTGAAAAAAGTGAAATCCTGCTGGGTGAACACATGTTAGTTACTGCCACAGTAATGAACTATAAATTAATGTTGCAAAGTACTGTGGTTGGTGTGAAAAACATCTACAACTATTTCTACACACACGCACAAACACACACACATATGCACACACGGAGCCCTAGGATGTCATTAGCAAGAATATTTGTGACAGAAGCATTCTAAATACTTCCAGGAAGAAAATTATTACAATAAAAATGATATAGTATTTACATAAAGAATTCCATCTAATTGTCAAAAGAATAGGATTTATCTTTGGTTTCCAAAGTAGAAAAGACACCCATACTATATTGTTAACAGAACAAAAAAACAAAAAAAAACAAAAGTGAAATAAAGTTTAAGAAAAATATATAAAAGCAAGGGTTAAAGTTTGAAAGCTATTCCAAGCCAATCAGATAATATCAACAAGAGAAGTAGATACTCAAGTCCAAACCCCTAGAGAACAGTTTCAAGGTAAGTTTATGTGCTAATGCTTCATTGAGAGCTACAATCCCAGAGTAACACGCATGAGGAAAGGAAAGACAGACAAGAAAATGGAGGAAAATTCACAGTGGTATTTTATCAAGCTGGCCACAACTTCATGAAAAGACCATACAGACCATGATTGCTTGGCCACAGAGGACATCTTTAAGGAAACCATTTTGAACCTCCATAAGTCTGTACAGGGAAGGAAGGAAAGGAGGTGAATTCATTTGCTAAAACCCTGAGGTCTCCTGCCCCTTTAACTACATTTGTTTTAACTACATAAAACTACCTTTAACTACACTTGTTTTAAATAGTCATTAACTCCCTTGCTAAGATTCCATCATCTGCCCCCATGGATGGCTTCTGAGGAAGCTGTTGTCCCCCAGAAGCTCACATGTGAGACAATGCAAGAAGGTTCAGAGAAGAAATGATTGGATTGTGAGAGTCTTAACCCAATCAGTAATTAATCTCCTTATAGGGATTAACTGAGTGGTAACTGCAGGTGGTAGGGTGTGGCTGGAGGAGGTGGGAATTGAGGGCGTGACTTTGCAGTATACATTTGTATCTGGAACGTGGAAACAAACCTCTCTGCTTCCTGATCACCATGTGAGCTGCTTCCCTCTGCCACACTCTTCCTCACCTTGAGCCCCAAGAAATGGAGCCAGCCTTCTATGGACTAAGACCT
>JAJEJO010017628.1:0-11972 GCA_020662805.1 Glaucomys volans | reverse complement strand
CTTATAGGTTCATCTATGCAGGACTGCTTTAGGCACAAAAGAAAAAATGAACACACACATTTGTAAATAACATTCATGGATTTTTGCAAAGGATTTTGTTTTACTGCTTTAAAAAAATTGAACTCATTCAGCTTCTGAAACTCAGCATACTGCAGGCCTTTCTATGTTGTTAAATGCTTATTTTTAGAAAATGTGATATTTTGAAATGATCTCAAGAGCAAAAAATGCAGCTTGTTTGTCTTGCGATTTGGTATTTTAATGGCTGCTTTCTGGCGGAAATTTCACCAACCCTGGAATCACTACTTGCAGGACCAATGTGACGTCTCACGGACCCCGGGTCAGGTGAGACCTCAGAAGTGGTCTGTTAGGTCTCGGCTCAGCACCCCGAGGAGGAGGGCCAGACAGAGGAGGTTAAAACTCCTTCCTGTGAGTTCCGGGCTGGGCATCAGGAGTGGACCTTGTTGTCCTGGTGGCTGGCATGAGCGTCTGGGTTGCTAGAAACCATAGCAACGTCTGCCTCCGTGACTCTGCCTGATCTAAGGCTGCTGGAGCCCAACCTGCCCGTGGAGAGGAAGCGGGTGGGGAAGGGGTTAATAATGAGGCCCCATCAGGTGGCAAGAGGAGGCCACACGTGTTCCACCCACCCAGGAGCACGGGCTTCCTGCCACTGTGGCTGGGAACAGCCTCAGAAAGGGGACATGTTCCCAGTCACATAACCAGGTCTGTCTAGATCAGGGTTGGGAATGCTACCTGCCCTCCCAGTGAGGCAGCTGGGTCTCTCCTGCTGACCCTTCTTTGGTCTCTTCCTAGTGCAGATCTGTGCTGTCTCTCACTCACTGAAAACAGAATATCATATAAACTAAGAAGGGACTGAATGGCGGGCTGCTCGTGAAGGACTTTGTGGACCCAGAAGGCCAGGTGGCCTCTCAACTGTAACATGTTCTTTCTGGGAGAGAAGTTTTTCAGCGTGATGGGTGAGTTGAGAGTGAGATTGTGTGTGAATTGAAAATTCGGTGTAGATGAGGTTTGGCTTTCTAAGTATAGGTTCCAGCCTAGAATTGTTATGAGCTGAGGCTTTCCCCAAAATTCCTAATGCAATACTGACCACAGTCAATCTTTTATAAATAATTGATAGGCTATAAAAGGAGACGCAGCCAGACCTGAATGTTCCCTCTGAAATTCACAGCTAGGATCTACCTTCCCTTGAGACTTGCAGGAGTTCAGCATAGAGAAACCATATTCCAAGGAAGAACAGGCATGCTCAGGGCTAGGAGGATGCCCAGAGCCTCCTCACACACCGTGGGGTGAAGGCAAATCGTGGCTCTTCACGGTCGGGTGATTGATCTTCCCACTGCTGGGTGGGGCCTTCCCTGATGACCTTTCGAGTCTGTCGATGATTAGGCCTCTGCTCTGAAACTTCGCTGGTCCCAACTCCAAATGCAATTTCCACATCTCAGAGCAAGTCTGAGCCACATGCCCAACAGAAACTGGGGTCTTACTGACTCCAGTGGAGATGTTTAGAAGGTGAAGCACCAGCCGCATGACTGAGCTTTGAACAGAGACAGCGATGTGATCCACCTCAGAAGCATTGTTGTAAATAATCATCACCTTCATCACGATCACCATCATGTCACATTCATCCTCCTCCTCCTCCCCATCATCACCACCACCACCATTACCATCACCATCATCATCATCACCATCACTACGATCATCATCACCACCATCACCATCATCATGACTAAGTCTATGCACCTATATGTTCACTCACTGAACAGGTTTTGAGCAGCCACCAGGTGCAAGGCCATGGACCCTGCTCTGGGGGAACCTGCATCATGGAAGGGAAACATGGATGAACACATGATCCAGGGCATGTGGGATGGAGGTGGAGGGTTTTGTCATAATAAGTGCTGTAAAGAAATAAAGCAGAACAAGGACACTGCGGAGGATCCTATAATGTTAAATAGGGGCACAGAAGGTGTCTCTGAGCACAGAGCTGGAGTCAGAGCACAGTGCAGCCCTGGGGTGGTGAGCCAGCGTCAGCATCAGCACCATCACCGTGCAGGGTGACGTCACCATGCAGGGTGCACCTCTCCACAGCCGCAGAGTGATCATGTGTTGAGTTTTTCAAAGTCATTCTTTTTTTCTTTTTGTCTCTTTCCTTGGTTCTGGGGATGAACCTGGGGTGCTCTACCGCAGGGCTACATCCCCAGCCCATTGTTATTTTTGCTTTGAGACAGGGTCTCCCTGAGTTGCCACAGTCACAGCCTGGGGACTTTTCAGATGGACATCTTTCCCTTAGTGATATGCATGTAAGTTTTCCACATTTCTTTTCATGACTTGTAACTCATTAACTCATGTCTTTCTTGCATTGGATAACACCCCATTTTCTGGTATAACACCACTTGTTGATCCATTCATCTCCTGGAAGACATTTGGTTGCTTCCAAACCTTGGTAACTACGATGATGTTTCTGCAAACACCTTTGTGCAGGTTTTGTACGGACACAGGTTCTCAACTGCTCTGGGTAAATACCAATGTGCAGAACTGCTGGCCTGTGTGTCTCAGCTGTGTGAGAAGCAGTCCAGCTGTCTTCCACAGTGGGGACCCATGTGGCTCTCCCACCAGGAGTGCTCAGCACTCCCACCACTCCACAGCCTCGCCAGCATCTGCTCCTGCGGGTGCTCTGCATTCGGGTCATTCTGTTGGTGCGTGTGCTTCTCACTGATGCTGTAGCTTGAGAGTCCCTGTCACCATGTGAGGTGGAAGATCCCTTCACCTGCTCATTGGTCGTTTGAGACATTCTTCAGTGAGATGTCAGCTCAGGCCTTTTCCTCATTTTTAAACCAGGCTATTTCTTTTCTTGTTGTTGAGTTTTAAGAGTTCTTTGAATGTTTTGGATAACAAGTCTCTGTGAACTCTATCTTTTGCAAACACTTTCTCCCAGTCCATTGCCTGGATTCTCATTTTATTGACAGTGTTTCCACAGGGCGGGTTTAATTTTAGTGAAATCCAACTGGTGAGCTGTGTCTTTTATTGGTCACGTCTTTGGTGTTGAAGCTGAAATGTCATCACCACCCAAGGTCATCCAGCTTTTTCTCCTATGTCATCTTCTAGGAGTTTCAGTTTTGCATTTTACATTTAGATCTACATCATCTTGAGTTGGTGTTCATGAAGGATGCAAGGTCCATGTTGAGATTCTGTTTTTTATCTGCACGTGGAAGTCTAGATGCTCCCACGCCATTGACAAAAAGATGACTCTCCTCTCCCCATGGCATTGACTTGGCTTCTTTGTCAAGGATTGGTTGATCATATTTACATAAGTCGCTGACTGTTTTCTTGCTAAGTAGCTGACTTCAGGCATTTTGTTATAGTCGTGAAAACCAGATTAATGCTCACAATCAATGAGTGGTGGTGGTAGGGTATGTATCTGGATCAGTCTGATATCTAGGTCTCCACACAATTATTGAGCTGTCCATGAAGCTTCTTCATGCTCCTTCATGCCCCATCCCCACTCATAACTCCTACTTACGTTAACTGTTATAGGTCTCCTCTGCTGCTACTTGCTGTGAAGAGTCTTCCCAGTTGTGCTAACCACACCCCAAAGAAGGGTGAGGGCCGACCATTATTTGTTGGTGATTTTCTCACTCTCTTAGATCCTTTAGGGAAGGATCCAGTTAGTTTGTCCAGAGGTTAGCACAAGGTCCCACCCAGATTTGGTGCTAACCCTGGAACACATCACTCACTGGCTGTGTCCACGGTTCAAGGCGGGGAGGGCTCTGGAGGGGCTGGTGCTCAGCACTGATCCCGCCTTGGCGGCCTGCAGGTCTGCATGCTCAGGGGGCTCCACGGGGCGGGGGTCTCACTCAAGGGAGCCTCAAGCACATGGGCTCTTCCTCTGCTCACTGTCCTTGAGGAAATGGAGATGGAGCCCGGGAAGGTAGGTCAAGGGGACCTGAGTGGAGAGTGTCTTCCATGGACGCAGGGGAGGGTGCCGAAGAGCGTCTAGGGCCCAAGTCCACTGGGCTGGGAAGGGCTGAGCAGGGACCATAGTTACAGGGACCAAATCAGTGGAAATTCATTGCCTTGTGATTTACTAACTCTCCCTTTTTATTTAAAGTAGCATCAGTTGCAAACCCTGATGGAAATTCCCTCTATTTCTTCTACAAAATTAAATACAACCAAATCTGAACTGGGCCACATAAACCATAACCCTAAAGTAAAGTCAGGAACACGATCGTTTGCCTCTAACACCTCACCTGCTTTCCAGCTCGATGGCTACATAAGAATGTTTCCCAAAGCCTTGGGGTGGCGGAGCAGAGGCTCCAGAGATGTTAGAATTCCCAGTTTGAAAGGTGTTTTCTCAAACTTCAATCATGAAGCAGTGGAATCTTCATGGTCCCTGACCACCAGAGAGGAGACCTCCCCCCACCCTGAGGACCCGAAGTCAGGCTCCTCCCAGGAGAGCTGGAGGCCTTCCAGCCGTGGTGATCTCCACAGTGAGGGGACAGAGAGGGTGACAGTGAGTTGCCAGGAGAGCCTGCCAGGTCGGGCCCACCTCCCCCCAGCCAGGTGGGCCTCCTGCAGGGGAAGCTCACAGAGCATGACACCAGAGCACAGTTTGCCTTTTAATATGGGAATTAGTCCCAAAATGTCCCTGTGGGCAGCTGGTGAGGCGCAAAGTACACACAGGCCTGTTTGCAAGTGAGCAGAATCAGCATGATCGGCAGCTGCAGCGTCTCTGGGACACAGAGCTCCAAGATCCTCCCTCCTCTGAGCAGAGCTCGGCAGGGCCTGCGGGGAACCAGGGGTTGCCTGCCCCCTGCCAGTGTCCCCAGACCCCAGCAGGAGGGGACCACTGGTTGCCCTGGCTTGAGCATCCTGCAGGGCCTTCCCCCGAGAACAGGAAGCAGCTCAGGGACACGATGCAGCAGGACAGTGGTCACAAATAAGTTTCCCTTGTGGAAAATGAATTTAAAAAACAGTGTTTTGTCACCATTGCCCAAAACGTAACAGGTGATTTTTATGCATCTATGAGAAAGGCTTATTAGAAATGTCCTCTGTCTTGTCATCCAAGAGAAAATGTAAGAGCCAACAAGGGGGCACCTGGGAAGAAGGGCCTTCTGTGTGTCTCGGGGAGGCCAGTCCGGGGGCCCCCCTGCACGGACCACGTGCTCCAAGCCCGGGAGGGGCAGGCATGGGCCACAATGGGAATTGAGTGTCACGCCTGTGACCATGAGGTGTTCTGCACAGTCCCAGCTTCCACCTCCTGGTGCCGGGCCACTGACAGTGAGATTATCACACACTGAGGACAAACGTGTCCTCCCCTCAGCAGAGCCGGGAGCAGCACTTACAGCAGCTGTTTATTGATCAGAAACTGTGATGGCAAATGGCATGTTAAGGGCAGACGGGGCTGCGATCAATAAGTGATCACCCCCTCACACACACTTCCAAAACCCCATTTCTTAACCTATGGACTGGTAAATACCTTTTGGCTACAAATTTCCGAGTTGGCAGCTTGTCATGAAGCTGCTTTATTCACGATAAATTTTTTGCAAAATCCAATTACTGTATCAGATTCCATCAAAATAAAGGTGGCACTTTCCTAAAGCCTCTCTTGGCTCATTTGCACTGGCACCGCGCTCTGATCTCCCTGCTGGTTTCACAGGCTGCCTGGCTGCGCTTTGCCCTGCTGGCTCCAAAGACTTTGAGAGTTGCTGGAAGCCACTGGGCCCTGACTCTTGTGCCCAGGGATCCTGGGCTCCGTGGCCTTTCTCCCTGACTGCAGTGGAGCCTGCCCCTGTGGTTCCTGCCTGCTTTAGGAGTGGAAAGTAGGTCAAATTTAAAAATAAACACCAGCAAGTAGCCCCAGTCCCAGGAAGTGCTGGCTGTGCAGAGCAGGCCTGGGAGCAGCTCTGGAGTGAAGGGCTGACAGCCAGTAGGTGGTGGTGTTGCTCACTGGCTTTATTTCCAAAGTTATTGTTCTTTACAGATGCAAGAGGAAAGGAAGAAAAAGGAACAGCTTTGAAGTTGTTTATTTATTTTTTAATGGAAAATTTATCATCCCATATGCACATTCAGTGCTTCAGACCTGACTAGATTGTGGAGCTCAAATAACGTAAACAGGACTCTGTCACCTGCCTGGGCCTTTATTTTTCTTATTGTGAAAGTTCATTTCCCATGGAAGATTTGGAAAATGCAGATATATACAAAGAGGAAATAAAATGGATACCATCATTTTGATATTTAGAGGAAACCAGGGTTGAAATTTTGGTGTATTTCTTTTTGGTCATTCATTCTTAGCAAAAAATGCATTTAGTACTGTGGGGACCACCATTCCAAGTTGGCCTGCATGAACCCCACTCCTTGGTAGGTATGCTCTTCTTGAATGTGAGCAGACATGTTTCCCTCTGTGACAAAGGCAAAGGAATTTTGCAGGCATAATTAATGTCTCTAATTAATTGACTTTGAGGGACTCAAATGAGAGGATATCCATGGTGGGCCTGCACTAATCCAGTGAGCCGTTCATAAGAGGACTGGGGACTTTCCCTGTCTCAGAGACGGGACACGCAAATGGACACTTCCTTGCTGGCCTTGAAGAAGCGACTCAGCATGATTCCTTCAGCCACAAGAAAGGGATTCTGTCCACAGACATGAACTTGGAGGAGCTTCAGTCTTCAATGAGACTCCAGACCTGGCTGACACTTACTGCAGTCTTGGAGACCCTGAGCAGAGGGCCAGCTGCTCTGTGCCTGTGTGAGGGGTGAACCTGTGTCACACAGTCTTGATCACTGTTGGGTAGCATAGAAGACTAATACAGAGATCTGAAAACAGAGGACTCGTGTGTGCAGTGACGTGTGACCGTCTGTCACCTGGTTAATGGATGACGCCATTGCATGGACGTTTGTTGGTTTTAATCCCAGGGGCACAAGTCCCAGTGCTCACGGGATGCAGACAGGTGAAGTAAATTTATGAAAATGTGGGCACAAGGGTGATGGGGGCGTCCTGAGAGCTGGAAAGTGGCAGCCAGTCTAACCGGGAAATGCACCAGCTGCAGTCAGGTTTCTGGTTTTACTGATTATGAGGATTATTTATTTTGGTTTTATTTATTTATAATTTTTATTATTATTACTATTAGTTTTTAATTCTGGAATAGAGAATTCCACATATCCTCTGCTCTTTGAAGAGAAGCCTTCAATGTGGAATTTTACATGAGAAATCATTGTTGTAAGTATTGGCAGCTAATTTGGACTTTATTTAACTCGCTGAATGAGCCAAGTGGAAACTGTTGGCTTTCGATATTTATCTCCCAGGCTTCTCATTCACAGGTTATGGTAGAACAAAGCCCGTTTGTTAGATGCAGATCGCCCAGCATTTCATGATCATAAACCGCGGGTAAGTGAACATGTTTGAACTAAAACGTTGCTTGCAATCCATGACCCATCGCACAGGATAAGCGCTGAGATGTGGAAAAGAAGGGTTAAGCATGATAAGTCTGTGTTTAAAGTTCTTAACGCATAAACTGCACAGATCTCACCAAAGGCTGCATAACTTCCTAGCATCAAACACAATTTCCTGTCTTTTCATAACTATTTCAGTATTAGGTAATCTCCGACATTAGCTTTATATGTACTGACACACACAGTCAAAATTGTCCTCAGTGTAGTTGAGATCTTGTCATGGGCACTTGGTCCTCTGTGTCCACGGATTCCACATCTGAGGGTACAGTGGACGTTGAGTTGAAAGTGTTTCTAAAACCTGCGTCTGTGCTGGGCTCATGCAGACCCCTCTTCCTCTCGCTGTTCTCTAAACGACACGTACACAGCTATTTACCCAGGGTTTGCATGGTATCAGGCACGAGGCATGATCTAGAGACGATTTAGGGGACAGGTTCTGGGCAGACGCTGTGCTGCTTTATGTAAAGGGACTTGAGTGCCCTTGGGTTTTGGTATCTGCAGGTCCCCACAGAGACAGAGGGACGACTGCAATTTGTAAGCATTTGTTGTTGGTGAAGCTGAACATTTTTTACTCAGTATTGCTCACTGGTATTTGTTCTTTGATGAATCCTCTTTTCATAATCATTGTTAATTTTTTCTTTTGATTTTTAGGGCTCTTTATATGTTAGAAAATTTTCAGAGTCCCAGCTCTGTATCAAACTAGAGATGTGAATATTTTAATCTTGGCATAGACTAATACCTCCCCACAGGGTATCGCATGTCTTAGAACCATGTTTTTAAATTGAAATATTCCCAGCTTTGAAGCTCAGCCCTGGGTGGGAATTGTCATTCTTCGGGATCAGTTTCTGCCCAGGTACATGCCCAGGTCTCGCCACTGGAGCAGAGGAACACATCTTGTTTCAGTGTTAAGGGGAACTCAGAATAGAAATATGAAAACGTGAAGAATTAGGGGAAAATGCTAAGAATCAGTCTTTTTCTGTTCAGGATTTAGAAAGGGGCCAAGGACACCATGTCTAGTGACACGGAAGGCCAGTTATCTGCAAAATCAGAGATGTTCCAGTATCCATGGGAGAGCCGAGGTTTGGAGGCCACCAAGCAAACAGAATCAGGAAAGGATGAGAACCTTCAAGCAGAGGCGGGACGTCCAATGCTTTCACCTTTGCCAGAATGCGGGATGACAAGGTGGCTGCCCTGCAGGTGGCCAGGGGCCTGCAGCAGAACTTTTCAGGAGCAATTGATGACCCCAGGTGAGCTGGCATGCCAGTCTGCAGAAGCTGCAGGCCCCAGACACGAGAGGAGCCCAAATGAACACACAGGTCCTCTCCCTGGACCTGGGCAGGGCGGGGGAGCAAGACTGAGACCAGGGTTGATCTCACAGGGTGGCCTATACACGGGGTGGGCCACAATGCCCTCCCCGCCTCCCAGAAGCTTTTCCTGTGAATCCAAAGCATCACATCACCAGGGAGAGGGAACCTGCTCCAGCCTCCAGGACACAGAGAGCCTGTGGCTCCTGCAGGAGGACCCGAAGCACAGCCTCCTGACCTTTTTAAGAGAGAGGAGTCTCTTCAAGTCCCAAGACACAGACGGAGATCCTTTGCTGTGGGTGGGAACACAGAAGCAAAAGTTCTCCAGGAGGTCCAGGGAATCACACAGCAGGACTCTGCATCTCTGAGGAGAGTCTAGCCACACAGCAGGAGAAAGGAACTCTGCAGCTCAGGCCAGAACCCCCAGTCCTCAGAACCTGCCTAGGGCTCAGGCTGAATCAGGACCACGGACAGATGCCCACAGCCCAATACCAATTCCATGATAAAGTGACAACTTGCACATAGATGTTAAAATGAAGTAAACACACAATGAACATCATCACTCCACAACAGCAAGAAGCTAATTATAATTGTGGTCATAATCATCACACTGACTGAAAGAAGCCAGACACCAAGTCATCCTTATTCTCCAACTCCATTCATTTTAGTTTTCTTGAGATGGAAAACTAATTTATTGAGTCAGAAAGAATACTAATAGTAGCTCAGGGCCAGGAGTGGCTGGGGGGACAGACGTCAGGGATTAGAGGCTTTGGGGAGGATGAGAGTGTTCTGAATCTCATTTGTGGTGGTGGTTTCCTAGTGCAGATGTCAAAGCTCACAGTCAGGCTTCAAATAGCTGTAGTGGATGTATTATTTCTCTAAGTACATAAATTATACCTTATTAGAATTGATTAAAAAGTGAGGTTGGTTTGCAGTGGAAGACTCCTCTCCAGAACCTGGACGGGGAGCAGCATCACATGCCTGGGCAGATGGTTCTACTGAGGTGGAAAACCGCATTTGGTTCCAACTCCATCTCTGTCACTTTCCCCACATGTGCCCATGTGCACAGCACTCCAGTGTCCTGTCTCTGTTCCATGGTTGCATGATGGGAATCCAGGTAGGACCCAGGGCATGCCATTGACCCGGGCATCAGTCATTCTACATGGCTGGGGTCCTATAAAACCATGTGGAGTGAGACAGACAGACATCCCCACTTACCAGAGATGGAGATGCCAGGACATACCCACTGCTGGTATGTGCTGCCAAGAAGGCAAAACCGAGCAGTGTCATGGACGGCCACCGGGTGCCACTGTAGATGGGTGTTCAGGAAAGACGTCTCTGAATGTGAATTTTGAACAGATGGTCGGGAGAAGCCAGAAATGCAAAAAGCAGAAGCAGAGATTCCCAGGCAAGGGGAGAGATTCTGCAGACCTAGGGCTGGTGTGTCATGGGGAGGGCAGGTTTGTAGCTGGGACGCACCAAGCAGAGGGAAGAGGCGGTTAGGCTCAGAAGGCAGGGGGGCCAGGGACATGGGGGTACAGGGGATGTCAGTGACCAGCCAGGTTTGTTCCTATCGTCACGCCAAGAATCCGGAGGGCAAGCTGGTAACCCTGACCAGAAGTCAAAGCCATCCAAGGCCATCACCGGCGCCATCACCCTCTGACACCCTTGGCTAAGTTCCGGTCTCCCTGGCCAAAGTGCTTCCTTTTACTGAGTTGCTCTCCCCTGTGGAAGTGTGGGGTGGCTGGATTCCTTCAAGGATATTTACTGATGGTCAAGGGCCACCACTGCCCACCAGGTGTGCAGAACTGGTGGTGGAGGAATGGGACGTTGACCCCACATCCTGAGGAAACCCGAGTGTCCTGGTCTTCTGGGCTCCCACCAGGGTCATCTCCAAGCTCTGCTGCAGCACGCTGAGGCTCCTCCAGCCTGCGTCTCGACTCCTCCAAACTCCTCCAAACTCCTCCCACCAAACAGCTCCAAAGCCTCTGAACCACGTGGTCAGGTCAGTCACAGCAACAACCCCACTTCTTGTAACCAATTCTGTTTTCGTTAAGATTGGGCTGCTTTGACCCAAATTCCTGACCAGAACAACCCAGAGGAGAAAACTTTCATCTCGAGTTTGCTGTGGCAGAGGTTCAGTCCACAGTTAGCCGACTCCATTGCTCTGCTCCCCAGGTGAGATGGAGCATCATGATGGAAGTGTGTGGCAGAGGAAACTCATCAGCTCGGGGCAGCCAGGAAGAAGGGGAGAAAGGAGGGCAGAGAGGGAGGGAGGGAGGGAGGGAGAATGCACAGCCCAAGGGCTTGCCCCGGGGACACACTTCCTCTGGTCACATGGTACCTTCTGTAGTCACCACCTAGTTACTCCATTCAGATTATTAATCCACTAAATGACTTTAACCCACTGATGAGTTTGTAGTTTTTTGAACTTAATCATTTCTCCTCTTGCATTAAATCAGGAACTCTCAGGGGACACCTTATATCCAAACGTGACAATGCTCATCGAGGCAGTGACAGCTGTTTAATCGGAGCCAGGACTCTGGGTGCTGCTTTCCAGGAGTTCTCCACTCACCCCTGCCCACTTCTTTCCCTAGAGCTTTTGCTTCCTTAGCTTTACTCTGCCTTTCCCCACTTTTTTCTTTGAGGAAATCTCAGTTCTATTGCCTGTAACTTTGTGGTTCACACTGATGTCAATGCATGCCGCCATACTGGCCTGGTCACCAGAGTGTCCTTGGCTGATGGGTACATGACTGAGCACAGTTACTGAAGAGCATCCTCAGATGTGCCTGGAACCCTGGAGAATCCCACCTGTCTTTCTGAGTGTGCGCACTGTGAGGTCTGAGCAGATACCACCCACTTGCTGCTTGGTGAGCTGGAGAAGCTTGGTGGACAGATGGGCTATGGCAGGCGGAGAGCCACCTGTACATTCATAAATCCAACACAGAAACAGGACTGCTGTGGACACGGATTGAATGCTAGGGCAAGCTACACCTGAAACCAACGTTTTGGATTTACATACAGGACCCAATAGATTCCATTTCCTTAAGTGAGTGAGTTGAGCTTCAGACACTGGCGACCCATCTTCCATTCTTCTGTCAGCAAGCACTGCCCTGCTCCAAGTTCTGCAATGGCATCCAGGCCCTGCCCTCCTGCCGAGGAGGCACGTGCTTCTGTAACTCTCTGACATTAGCAGTGGGCAGCCACCAAC
>JAJEJO010017601.1:0-11919 GCA_020662805.1 Glaucomys volans | reverse complement strand
TACACTATAACAGTCATATACTATTCAAACCTCCCAGTCTTCAGTAGCCTGATGCATGAGAGGTACCTGACAATGAGCTTCTAGTCTCCAGCAGGCATCTCAGGATGGGAGTGGCACCACCTCAAGATGGCTGCTTCTGCTTCCAGGATAATGGCTTCCAAACATATTGGCAAATGGAGAGCTGCAGCGCCAGGCATGGGCACTGTCTTTGTGGGGTGTGGTTGGTTGGACCAGGGGTCTTGGAGGTGGGGCACAGTCAGCCACGTCGGGTCCTGCAGGTCCTGGGAGTTGTCCCAAAATGGTGGTAGCCACGTGCAACCAAACCTGTGGGTACTGTGACAGTGGACTTCCAGGCAACAGAAGGCAGCTGGCAATCCACTGGCAGTCTGGGGGTGGTCTGCAGGCTACTGGTGGATGATCAGCAGGTGGCCCTCAGGCAGTGGGTGATGGGTAGGTGAAAGGCAGGCTATGGGCAGGCAAGAGGGAGGCAAACAGGCAAATGGTGGATGATAGGTGGCAATCAGTTAGTGATCTGCACTCAAAAAGTAGTCACTATGCTGGCAGACTGCAGGTGATCATGGTGGACAAATGGGGTAAACAGCAGGGGATCAATGAGCGCGAAGACTGCCTCCTAGAGAAACAGATTTTCCTTTGCTTGAAACGTAAGCTATGGAGTGACAAGGATTGCAGCCTCCCTCTAGTCTGCTATCTTGGATCTCTCCAAGATATCCTTTTTAAGGTGAGAAATAAGTTGTTGAAACTGTCTTCTCCTATAACAAAGAAAGAAGCACAACACCTAATGGACTCTGGATTTTAGAGACCATATATTCCTCATTTGAGTCTGTTACTTTGGCTCATCTACTGAGTGACCCAAGAAGCTACTAGTTTTGACTGGAATTTAGAGAAAACAATACAAAACTCTACAACAGATCCAGGTTTCTGCTCAAGCTCCTCTGACATGTGGACTATATGATCCAGCAGGTCCAGTGGTGCTTGAAATAGAAGTGGCAGATAGCGATGCTGTTTAGAGTTCTTGACAGGCTGGTATAGGTGAAGAAAAGTGCAGGCCTTTAGGATTCTGAAACAAAGCTCTGCCATTATCTACAGATAATTACTCTGTACTTGAGAGACAGCTCTTGATCTGCTAATGGACTGAATGTTTAACTATATAGCACCAAGTTACCATGTGACCTGACTGTCATTATAAACAGAGCATTATCTGGCCTTCAAGCCAGAACACTGAGTATGAATATCAATCTTCTATCATCAAATGAAAGTGGTGGATGTGTTTTCAGGCCTAATTAGGTCCTGAAGGCACAGGTAACTTACATAAGAAGTTGCCCAAATGTTCATGGGCCCTAGTACTGCTATGCAGTCTTCTTTTCCCCAGCATGTACCTCTGGTCCCAAGAATAGTTCTCTAAAATTGGTTGGCAGAGGAATAAAAGACTTGGACCTGGTTTAAAATGGGAGAGGGGGAGGGAGAACAGGAGGGATAAGGGGGGATCATGAACTGAAAATGATTTGCATGCATGTGTGACATTGTCAGGATGAACCCAATTACTATGTATAAGCATAAAGCTCTGATAATAAAGAAATGGTTCTTATTCATATGTAGGTATGACTGAAAGTGGACAGCTGTAGCATTTCAGTTTCTCTCCGGTATGTCCCTAAAGGACATCAGGGAAGGGAAATCCTTCCAGTGGGCAGAACTTTGGGCAATGCACCTGATTGGGCACTTGGCAAGAGAAATGGCCATATGTGGAATTATGTATTGATTCAAGGACTGTAGAGATGGTTTTGTTGGATGGTCAGGAAGTTGGAAGGAACATGATTGGAAAATTGGTGACAAAGAGATTTAGGCAAGTTAATAAACACCTCTGCATTAACAAAAGAAGTGATGATGTTTATGTTCTATGTGAATGCTCACTGAAGTGTATTCTCAGCATAAGTATTTTAATAATCAAGTAGATAAGATGACTCATTCTGAAGATACAAGTCAGCCTCTTTCCTTAGCCACCCCTGCAATTGCCCAATGGGCTAATGACCAAGGCAACTATGATGGAAGGATAGAGGTTATGCCTTGGCTCAGTAATTTGGGCTTTTACTCATTAAGGCCAGCCTAGCTATGGCCACTGCTGAGTGCCCAATCAGCCAGCAGGAGAGGCCAACACTGATATGACGCCATTTACTGGGTGATCCGCCAGCTACCTGGTGACTGGGTGGTTCCATTGAACAGCTTCCATCATGTGAGGTATAGTGTTTTGTCCTTACTTAATTAGATACTTCTCTGGATATGGATTTGCCATCCTTGAACATAGTGGTTTTGCAAAAGCTACTATATGTGGACTTATAGAATCTCTTGTCCACAGTCATGGTATTCCATCCAGCACTGCTTGTGATCAAGGAACTCACCGTGTAGAAAAATAATTGCAGCAGCTCATGGAATCTACTGGTATTTCTGTGCTCCCCACTATCCTGAAGAATGGAATGATGGCATTTGTATGTGTGGGTGTGGGTGTGTGGTACTGATGATTGAACCCAGGGCACTTACTGAGCTACATCTCCAGCCCTTTGAAAATTTTTTTGTGTGTGCCAGGCTGGCCTCAAACTTGGCAATCCTGCCTCAGCCTCCTGAGTCTCTGAGATTACAGGTGTGTGCTACTTTGCCCTAGGGTATAAGGCATTTTTAAAAATAGTTTTAGTTGTGCATTATAGTTATATATAATATAACATATTTGTATAACATAATATATAACATATATGTATAGTTATACATAATGTTATACATAATATATAACATATATGTATAGTTATACATAATGTAACATATAGTTATACATAATATGGTTATATATTCCTGTAACTTTATCCTTTGCTGGCCTAAAAGTATCAGTTCTGAGAGAAACACAATGGTTCCTTTAAATGGGAAGTTAAGACCACATCCCAGACACTTTGGGCTTCTCATGCCTCTATCAACAAGGCACAAAAGGGAGCCATGATGTTGACTGAAGTGATTGATCCAGGCAACTAAAGGAATTGGACTACTATTCTACAATGGAGGCAAAGAGGAGTATGTCTGGAACATAGGAGTTCTCCTAGGGTGTCTTTTAGCATCATCATGCCCTGGTGAGTAAAGCAAATGGAAAACCACAACAACCCAATTTAGTTAGGACTACTAATGGCCCAGACCCTTTTAGGTTTGGGTTACCCTGCCAGGTGAAGGTACTTGCTAAGGAGCTTTCTGAAAGTAAAAGGCATACAGAATGAATAGTGGAGGAAGGAAGTTATAATTATCAGCTAATAGTGCCCAGTTACATAAATGAGAATTATAATTGTCATATGAATTTCCTTCTTATTTTGTTATGAATACATTTGCATGTATACATATATTTAGCAAATATCTTTTTTCTTTCATTTTTATTCCCTTATGTAACAAGATGTTTCAATGTTATGTCAATATTTAGGTGTGGTTAACTTTACCATACCTAAATATTTTATAGTTATTTATAGTAAATATTTACATAGTAAATATACAATATTTAGGTATGGTAAAATTATATATTATGTTACTATGTTATATACTGTGTTGCTGTAACACAATGTATGAGTTATGAGATAAGAGGGACAACTTTGCCTTCTCTTTTGGAGAAGAGATTTGTACATTTTTGATTGGGCATAGGATACCTATATTATGATAGTTGAAACTATGACCTGATTATTTACTTTATTTGGAGATTGTGATTTATGAGGTATATGGGTACCAAATTAAGAAAAGTTGGACTTGTGAATGCTAACTTTATGTTTGAACTTGACTGAGCTAACAGTTGCCCAAGTAACTGGTGAAACATTTCACTTGGTGTGTCTGTGATTGTGCTTCCAGAAAAGATTAGTGTTTGAAACAGTAGACTGAGTAAAGAAGATAACACTCAGCAGTGCAAGTGGGCATGCATCATCCAACCCACTGAAGATCTGAATAGAACAAGAAATCAGAAGGATGAATTTGCTCTTTTCTGTTGGAGTTGTGACACCAATCTTCTCCTGCCATCTGACATGGGTGTGCCTGGTTCTCAGGACTTTAAACTTAGACAAGCATCCCTGCTGCTTTCAAGTGCTTGGGCCTTTGAGCTCAAACTGAATTACACTACTGTCTTTTCTGGTTCTCAAACTTGTAGATGGCACACTGTGAGCCTTTTTGACCTCCATGATCGTGAACCAATTCCTATAATAACTGTGAGTGTGTGTGTGTGTGTGTGTGTGTGTGTGTATTTGTGGGCACATGTGTCTGTGTCCATATCTATGTCTATATGTACATATTATAAGTGATATGTTATATATGTTGTTATATGTATTATGCAATAGATATAATACACATGTGTTCTATTTCTCTGGGGAACCATGACTAATACAGTACTTTTAGAATTTAAATAAAATCATGTTTCTTAGCAGAAAATCCGGAGATTCTTTCCTTTGATGGCACAAATTCAAGGTAGTCTGGCTCCACAGCACAGCTGTGACCACTGAGCTTTGTGAAATGACTCTCTCTAGAGAAATCTCATGCAGTTTCATAAAATTACTTTTGTCTTCAAGATGGAGGTTTATTGGATCTCTGTACAACCGGGAAATTGTCCCTTTTGGACTATGGAGAGTCTTGATTACTCTTTCCAAATTAGTTTTTTCTTCCTCTGTTAGAACTTTTAATCAGTACAGTTTGCCAGGCATAAGGCAGTATATCCAGAAAGTGGAATACCTTCAGGCTTCACAGATAGTCATTTCCCAAGGGTAATGTCATTTCTTACTTCATCCTGTAAAGAAAATTGGTAAAGGAATGGAAACAAACATTTACTGAGGTTTACTGAGTTCCTGGTCCTGAGTGAGGTAATTCATATGGAATATTTCATTGAATACTGACAACAATCTTATGACATAGATGACATTTTTGAAAGACTACCTGAAATCCAAAGAGATTGAGCAATTTGCCCATGGTCTACACTGTTTGAAGAGGTGGGTCTTGGATCTGAATCCAAATATTGCTCTTTGTATTATAGATGGCTACTATCTATTAGCTCTCAATTAGGCCTGATCCAAAAACAAGGTTGAAATAATGCTAAATTAATAAGGTTAATACAGTTGAACCACTTCTTTGATGTGTACAAGGAGAGACAAAAAAACCTTCTAAGACACCCCTTCCTCTGCCCCACTGCTGCAATCCCCACTGACCCAATATGTCACACAGTTGGCTTTAATTTTGATCCTGGAGAAAAATAGAGATATCATTTTAAAAAATTTCCTCTTATGTTTTTCTATTTTATTAATTCAATTTTCTTTCTCCCTCTTTAGACTTTTCTTCCATTAAAGTAAATCAGTGGGATTTATTGCCTTGATGAAAGACAGGCAGGTATAGCCAAGTTCACAGGGTAGAAGAGAAGATAATGACTGGGGTTTTCCTCCCAAGAAGGATGGGGAAATAAAAACTCTTCCTGGGTTATAGGACATAAAGAAAGGGATTTGGAGGAGATGATCTAAGGTTTCTGATGTTTCCTGGATCTGCCAGTAAGTAACCAAGAATATCCAGACTTCAAGAGTTAAACACTGAGATGAGGAGGACACACACCAGTGATAAGGAACTCCCTACCAATGCCAAGAGACTCCATCAGTTTCTGTGAGCATTCACACCTATGGCGAAAGATGCAGAAGGCAGATTCTTTGGAGGACAGAAACACCATGGATAGGAAATTGAAATTTAGGTCATTAGACATGAAATGTCTTTGTTTTTTGGTACTGGAGATTGAACTCAGGGGCTCTCAACCACTGAGCCACATCCCAAGACCTATTTTGGTCTCGCTGAGTTGCTTAGTGCCTCGCTTTTGCTGAGGTTGGTTTTGAACTCATGTTTCTCCTGCCTCTGCCTCCTCAGTCACTGGGATTACAGGCATGCACCAGCATGCCTGACATGAAATGTCTTTTATCAGAAAAGACAAAGTTATCTTATTCTGGCAAATTCCAGGGTTCTTTACCAGTTGCCATCCATGAGAACAGGGAATCCAGATTAGGATGAAAGCACATCTTTCTTTTGCAGTATGTTAATTTTGGACAATACTATGCCTCAATAACTCATTCTTTTGGATAATTAATAATGATTACAATCAAAATACAAAATAATTATCTAGGAGGCATTATATATCAAACCATGCTGAGCACCAACATCACAGCATGAATTTGGTTATTGACCTAGAGAAATCTGCAAGGACCCAGAAGATGCTGATACAATGGGTCCATGACCCACAGGCTGAGTTCTTGATGAGAAAGTGCTTGTCAGGAAAGATCTGATATTGCAGAAACATAAGTCAAGGGCCAACTGGACACCTGAGCCTTGGATACTTGGGAAAGCTTGGAAAGAAATCATGAATAGGTAGAGTTGAGGAATATTGGGATGCAATAAATATACTTTATATGTGAGAGGAACATATAAAGCAAACTTCTCTAATTTAGTACAGAACTGTGAAAGAGTGGTAGGCTTTGAGCCCAGGCAGATCTGAGAATCATCTTGGTGCCTTTGGACAGAATCATTTGCATAAGGGGAAAACATTTCTTGAAGGTGTCATGTGAATTAAATGGGAGAATAATTGTCAAATGTCCAAAGCTGTGTCTGCCATACAGTAGTTATCATGCCTGTATAATTATAGATTTTTAAGTCTGAAAACAAGGGTCACTCTAATATTTTCTGCCCATGAAGGTATAACCAATAAATAATGTTAGTAAATGAATGATATTCTTTGAGTCCTAGGTGGTTTTGAGTCACTTTAGACACAAAATGATAACCCCACATAAGCAACTGGCTCCATGGTAGTCAACTTAGTGGTTTAGAAAATCAAACAATAGTACCTCCCCTAGTTAAAAAACACATTTCTTTTTGAAGTTGTTAACTTTCTACCTTTCTATGAGGATGATTTGATTTGTGGTTCTCCCAAATAATTCAACAATGACTTTGCCATTATGTCCTTTACACTAAATTGGAAGAAAGAACATTTCAAGCATCAGCCCAGGAAATCCATGTGGCATTCTGTACAGAGGTTCTGGCAGCACTAATTGGCAGTAAAGAGGAATGGATGCTCCCTTCCTGAGATTATGTGTCTTAGTTCATTCATGCTGCTCTAACAAAATACCTGGGACTAGATAATTTATGAAGAACAGAAATTCATTTCTCACAGTTCTAGAGACTGGAAAGTCCAAGACTGATATGCTGGCATTCAGTTCTGGTGAGGGCTACCCTCTGCTTCCAAGATGGTGCCTCGTTGCTATGGCTCCACATGACAGAAGGCAGATGGGCAAAAGGAACCTAAGTTAGTTCCTTCCATCCCTTTATAGTGTAATCAATTACTGAGGATGGAGCCCTTATGACTTAACTACTTCTAAGAGGCCCCAACTCTTAAGGAAATTAAGTTTTCATATGAAGTTTGAAACTATAGCATTCAACTCTGGTCCCCTAAAACTCATGTCCTTCTCACATAAAAATATATTAATTTCATCCTAATATCCACCAAAATCTTAACTCATACCAGCATTAACTTTAAAATTTAAGTCCAAAGTCTAGCTAAATATCATCTAAATCAGGTATGAATGAGACTCGAGGTAGGATTTCTCTTGAAAATTCCCCTTCCAGTTGAGAGCCTATGAAATCAAGCAAGCTATGTGCTTCCAAAATACACTGGTGGGGCAGAAATTGACATTGGAATGACAGACATTGTCATTCCGAAAGGGAGCAGGAGAAAAGAAGAAAGGAGTAATAGGCTCCAACAAGCTAAGCAACAATAAATCTCTATTATTGTGGTAATACTATTATTTGCCTCCACATCTGACCTTCCATACACACTGGGGCAGAGGTTGGGTCTCCAAGCTCTAGGGGTCTACTCCCATGGCTTTGCTGGGTGCAGCCTTTGCTGCATTTCTTAGAGGTTTGAGTCAAATGCTGCAGCTCTCCCAAGCTGGCACTATATGCTGCTGGATCTAGATACCTGGGGTCTCAGCAGCTGTTCTGTCCTTATGACTCCACTAGTCCACTAGTTCATGTGGGGTTCTTTATAGTGGCCCTGACCCCATAGCTCTGCTGAACATTTACTTAGTAGGGGCTTTTGATAGTGGCCCTGCTGCCATGGTTCCAATAGGCATTGTGCTAATGGAGACTTTCCATGTTGCAGGGCCACCACAGAGAGATCTTTCACCTCTGCAGCAGTTTTCTGTCTGGACCCCAAGGCTCTCCAAAGCATCCTTTGAAATCTAGATGGAGCAGCCATGCTTCTACAGTTCTTACTGACCTGCCACTCAGTCACTTGAGACCATGAACAGCAGTCTTTTTCTTCTTTCCTGCATCCAACTCTGTACTGACTGGCGTATCCATTTAGAAAAGAGCACTTCTAACATGTGCTGGTTTAGAAGTGCCTATTTAAATGTTCATGTATATTTGTCTACCATTTCTATGTAAAAATGACAATTTAAAAAGACAAAACTGGCTGCTACATGGACAACATAAACCAATATAAGAGGCTGAGAAAACTTGTCCTCTATATTAGAAAAAGAAATTCTTGTAAAAGTAAGTGCTGTTCTGAGTGACAAATTTAGTTCTATAAAGGGATCACTTCATCCTAAAAGACTATCACCCATCTACCCTGGGAAAACCTGCAGTCAAAGACTGATTGATGCAGTGGAAAAGCTGGGATAGAAGCTTGTCATTGTGGCCTCAAGTCAGGACAATTCTGTGGTGCTCTTCACATGACTGCACTACCCATGGGACTGGGCCAAGGCTAAGCTTCAGGTGAAACTACCTCCTTGCTTACCTTCCTCCTCAGCCCAGTCCTCTATCTCTATTTTTTCTTCACAGTCTCCTTTTGAAAGCATTCTTAAAATAAGGCATGGCATAAGAGTCTCCTTCTCAGCTTTCTGGAAGATCCAATCTAAGACAAGTGCTGTGGTTTATGTAGGATAATAGAATGGCCTTTAGGGCTGTGAATTTTGGTCAGTGATATCACAGCCATCCAACCCTTCCTCTGGGGTTATAATTTTACTGTTATCCTGATGGTTTCATAAGGTAGATTAACAAAATGGTCACTCACTGTTCCCCTCCCTTTAAGAGATGGAGTCAATTTGTCTATTCCTTGAATTGGTGACTTGGGCATGTGACTGATTTTGACCAGTGAATACGACACAAAGAAAGTTTGGAATGAATGTGCACACGGGGCTTGCTCTTTTGCTTTTCTTGGAACCCCAAGCTATTAAGTGATTGATCCAAGGCAGACCTGCTAGATGATGAGAGGCATAAGCCCCACGTAACCTCTGTTGTCCCCAGAAGCAAAGCTGACAAGGTAATCAGCATCATATATTAGATACATGTGTGGATCCAGCTGATATCAGTCAAGGAACCACACATCCCAAAATGCTGACCCTTACAATCATGAATTACATACATTTTTAGTCTGTTAAAACATTATAATATGTTTGTTATATAGCCTAAGCTAATAGATACAGAATAATAAATTGTGGTGTCTTATATTCACATATATTTTTGCAGTTAACGTCTATTTTAGGCTCAAATTGCTACCATGAAAATAGATAATATATGGAACATGATATAGGTATATAAAACATAAGCACAATAATAGACATGTATACTGAAAAAAGCTTTTAAAATCAATGTGATTTTTGAAATCCAGACAGATAAATATTGCAAATATCACTAATTTGCATTCGGGGTAAGCAATTTATGTGGTAGACCGAAGGAAAAGAATCTTACACTTATTGAGTTATTTCTGAGTGCCGGGAGCTTTCAGATATGCTATCTCATTAATCTTTACAATTATGTGGTTAGTGAGTTATATCTACTTTTACAAGAGAAGATACCAATGCTCAGATAGGGAATAGAACTTGCCCAAGGTGATTCAATAAACAGATTTGAAGATTCCTTCTCTTGACTTCAAAGATGCTATAATCAATTACCTCCTGTAAGGGTAAGAATTTTCTTTAAGTGGTTATTTGCAAATGCAGAGATTCTTGCGGCAAAATGTAAATTCATAGTAGCACAAGTGTAACTGTATGAATCAGTGAATGCTCTTTGATTACCTTTTTCATCTTGGCCTCCAAGACTTATATGGAGTTTCTTATTTCTAAGAAATATTACAGCAATGTTTCATTTAATAGATCATCTCCCAACCTTCCAAATAAGGGATGCACCTCCAAATGTTTAACTACGCCCTTCTAGTCATATGTGATCTAAACTATGTCCTTTAGCAGAATATATATTATATTTTATATAAATGTTTCTCCTGTATCTGTATGAGTCAGTCTTTGTCCTAAGCTCTGGAGAGGAAAAGAAGAATACAGGATAGTTTATTTTCTTAAGGAGCTCACATCTTAGTGAAGAAAAAAATGCACACATAATTATAAAAAGCACAACTAAGAAATGAATATGGGAGTTTTAAAAGGAACACTAAAAGTACTATGGTAGGTGGAGGGGTGGAGTGGTTCTGAAAAATTGATCAAAGCCAATAATGAATCTAGGTCTCAAAGGAGTTCACCGGGCTGGGTGGGAGGTGGGAGATAATGGGAAATAGTGATAATGGAGAGACCTTCAAATTTCAATGGCCAACATAATAAAAGTTTATTTGTTGTTCATGTTAATGTTCAGTGCAGGTGTTCCCATTGGTGGGGATGAGTGGGTTGGGATGAAGGGTGGCAAGGGGCTCTGCCACTGAGTCACTAAAGGTCAAGGCTGAAGAGGCTCATCAACATCTAGAAGAGAGAAAGCACAGGGTTTGGAAAGCACATTTGTATCTTAACCACTTCCACATGTATTATGTTTAGGAATATTGTATGATGAGACTAATTACCTTGCTCCACCCCCATGAGACAGGGACTTTGTTTTGTCTATTACTGTGTTCCCCACACAAGGAGGGATTTCTAAGACATACTAAGTATATAACAAGTGTTTGTTGAATTATTTGAGATTGAATGAATCTCTATACTACGAGCATATCATGCAACACAAGTTCCATTCAATAAATACTTGGAGAAAGAAAATGTAGTTTCCCATCTTGCACTTTTCCTTATGTTAAAGATTGCCATAATGTGGTGAGAAACCTAAGATATCAGAATATACAGTCTTCTGAGTGATGAATCTGAGAACTATGACAAATTGAAAGAATTCTAGAAAATATTTGGTGTTCCATTGAACACCAAAAAGGAACTGTAGCCTTATAGTCAGACTTTACCAGTTACAAAGACATTTTCTCCTCAGTCCCTCTCTCCCACTTCCTTCCTTCTTTCCATTTCTATGAACATGAATATATTCCATGGAGCAGGTGTCTTCTGTATTTTGGGGAGTGAAAAGATTTATTAGACACAACTTTTTCTTTTCACAGCCCAGACACATTAGCAAAAACAAGAAGACAAGGAAAACAGTGGCAAGTACCACATTAGAGGCATGGATAGAATCACTCCTTTCCTGTTCTGTGGGTCTAAAGTGGGGCGAGCTTAAAACATCTCCAAAATCAGCTTACCCTCTTCCCCATCTGGAGACCCTGGTACCATGCTACTTTCCACTTCCTCATTCCAATGAGAAGAAATTGTCAGAGAAAATGACTGGGTGAAAGTCTTCTCCTAGTAACATAATTTTCATGTCAAACATGCCTCCAAAGACCATTCTTATCATACATATGTATTTTAAAGTGGTTCCTCCTATGAAGAATCTTCTTGTTGTCAGACCCGAATTACATGTCAGAAGGACATTTTCACTATAATGTACATAAATAGCAAACACAAACACACAGAATTCATACAAATAGCTGTTTTTATGAACACAGCTGAGTTTGGAGGACACCCTAACCAACAAGTGCGAGTAGATTTGTTCCACCATGTGCTCCCACCATGA
>JAJEJO010017599.1:0-17281 GCA_020662805.1 Glaucomys volans | reverse complement strand
CTGGCATTCTAGGAGAGACATTTGATTCTCACTCCACTGGCCAGGCCACACAACCTCTGTAGTTGTCTTGCAAATATGGTGCACTAAGAAATTGTCTTACTATGAAGTTGCAAGGAGTCTTTAAACTCATCCTTTATTGGATAAAAGCTTTCAAAATGTGTCTTCACACAAGGTGTAATTCTCTTGACCTGCCAATCACCTGTCTGAACATCTCTATTCACATTTCCAAGGACACATTAGCCAGTAGCTTCAAGATGCTGACTTCAGGCCAGGGTCACACTTCTTGGAACAATGATCCTACAAACCATGAAATTGAGGGGTGAATCAAGTGTCTGATGAGGGCAGGATGAGCACAATGTTACAGAGAATCACATGAAATTTGAACATGCATAGAGCTGAAAGAGAGGAGTGGTACAAAATCTGGAGGGTGAATATTCAAACATGGAGGGGTAAAGTATATTTCTTATGCACTAAATGCAGATGGGTATTGGAGAGGACACCAACTTCTGTGAAGGGAATATAAAAGAAGTTGTCTTGTGAGTGATCTCCAGCACACATTCCAGGAAGTTTCTTCAGCTGAAACTGGTATGAAGTACAAGAAGTAGGGGTCAGATTGTTGTAAGGAAGGATAGTTACTGATAATTACTAATCACAAGTGTAATTGCTGAGGACCTAAAGGCCCTCCCCCATTACTGACTCTATCCTGAAGCTTGCAAGGGATACCTCATTAAGCATATGCAGATTTAGCATTCCTGGCACATGACTTGGTATGATAGGCCTTCCTTCACCATATGTACACCAAAGCACTTCATGCAACAAATGTACAGATTTGCATATGAACCACTGAATGATGCCTCTGGAAGTAAAGGGTGCAGCACAACATAACAAATCTAAACAAAAACATCTCTCCTACTATGCAATAAGGAAGACACAACACATGTGGAATTCTATCTTGAAAACAGAGAAAGAAAAAGAAATGTGAGAGGTTTGGAATGTCTTTCCTTTCTGAAAGGCAACAATAAAATCCCAATATGTTCTCAATCAGACCTTCAAAACCCAAAGTGCAGAGGAATAGACTGTACACCCTGGTTAGCACTTTCTTGTTGTTGAAATTGGTGAGGCAATACATATGCCAGAAACATAGGTTTCCTTGAATGGCTTGCCTGCCATCCAACCTGTGCTTCACATAAAACCTCTAGTCTAGGATGGGCATAGGAGAGCACCATGATGTAAGTTTGCCATGGGTACTGGAATATCTTCAGGTTCTGGCTTCTGCAAAGGAGAGTTAATGGAAAGTTCCTGTCCAGCTGTGCTGGAAAGAGGGAAAAATTAGATGAGTCCCAAGGCCCTTTTGTTCTCCATAATGGAGATCCTAACCTCATAACACAGGAGAATAGGAATCAGGGTGTGTAGTGGGTGTGTCCCCTGGGGATTTGAGAGATCTGACTTCATCCAAGGTAAGGGTTCCTGTTGACTGAGAGGTTCCAATACTGTCCATGACTGCGAGGTGGTGATGTGCTCAATGTGCTGCAGCACACATTGTAATTTCCTGGGGATGGGGAACCCCTGCAGGCAATTGGACCCCAAAAGGTGTAGTTGACCAGGGAGTGATGTGGGACTGTCTGAGGACAGGATGGTCACCAAGACTAGAAAAGGCCCCTGGGGCATGACCTTACCAAGGAGTCCTGCTGATCTGGAGTACATTGCTGAGTCAGGAAACTGGCCTTAGACATTAGCAGGCACTCTCAATAATGGCCATTGTCATTTTGTAGGGCAGAGCATGGTGGAGGATTAGGTAAACTTAACTGGGAAAAAATATAGCAACTCTGGTGTGATGACACACCTTTCATCAATGTCCCAACAGGGGACAGCTAGAACATGGGACTTAGGACTTCTATGTAAAGGTGAGGAGTGGTTGCACTCCCCAATGTGGAGAGGAGTGAGTTCATCACAAGTCATTTCAAAGGAGTACAGCAAGTTCCTGGCAATCTAGGACAAATATTCTCTGCTCAATACATAGACCACGCCAAGCCACCTCTGCTGTTGTCTTAAAATTGTTGTGCACTCAGAAATTGTCTTGCTCTGATTTTCCAAGGAGCCCGTTAACTCACCTTTTCATGTAGAAGCACTTTCACAATGTGTCTGCAATTAAAATGTAATTCTCCTGACTTACCTATCACCTGTCTGATCAAAGACTTTCTGAACATTTCCAAGGACAGCTTAACCAGCATTTTGAAGAGGCCAATTAAAAGCGAAAGTCACACACCCTGGAACAATTATCCTCCATAAATATGAAATAGAGGGATGAAACAAGTGCCTGATGAGACCATGATGAGCACATTGTTACAGGCAATTACATGACATTTGAACATGCCTCCATCTGAAAGAGAGGAATGGAAGAAAGGCTGGACATTCCATATTCAAACAGGGAGGAGTAAAGAATGCAGAATCCTTGCGCACTAAATGCAGAGGGTGTTGGAGAGGAAACCAACTTCTGTGAAGGAACATAAAAGATGTTGTCTTGTCAGTGGTGTCTGCACACATTTCAGGAAGTTACTTCAGATGAAACTGGCATGCAAATGTAGGAAGAATTAGGGGCCAGATTTTTGTAAGCAAGGACAATTACTGATCACAAGTGCAAATGATGAGAAATTAAAAGCCCTCCCCCATTGCTGACTCTACCCTGAAGTTTACAAAGGACACCTCCTTAAGGTATGCTCTTTTAGCTTTCCTGATACATAATCTGGTACTAAAGGCCTTCCTTCACCACAGGACATACACCGAATCACTTCAATATACACAAGTACAAATTTGCATATGGAACACTGAATGATGATTCTGGAAATAAAGTATGCAGCACAACATCTCAAATCTAAACAAAAACATCTCAGTTACGATGGAACAATGATTTCACAATATTGAAAAATCTTAACATGAGAAACAGAGAAACAGTAAAAGTATAAAAGGTGTGATAGACCATAGGGTGCAGGAAAAGGAGATCCTGCATCATTCAGAAAGTCAAATTCCTTATTTGTTGAAATTGCAGGCATCAACGCCAATCTGTCCAAGTAACTAATGTCCCTGATTTCATTTCTTCAATAGGATTATTTTAAATAGGCTTTCTTATGTCATCCGCATACTAACATCAGAATCAAATCATTCTCAATTTCTTGATAAAAATCAGAACCTTCCATCCTTCACACATCCCTACACAGCCTGTCTTAAGACATCATTAAAAATGAACAATAGTCTGAAAAAGTGCTTCAATAGTTATGAACCTGGATCTTGAGCAATACTGGGGAGCCAGGCTCTATGTAACCCCTGAGGCTACTGAATGATATCAGTGGAAGTAAACTCATATATTCAGTGCAATTCATACATGTTCTTAGTAAATGATGCCTATAAACAAAAAAATCACAACAAAATGAGTACAGCCAGGGCCACGGGCCAGTGTGTTTTCTCTACATCTCTCTGGTATTATGTCAACATTGGGGTAGTTAGGAATAATGTTGAGGCACAGATGCCCATGTCTTTTGCAGAGAGACTGCAGTGGACCCAAGAGAACTTCAACATAAAAAACAGTAGTGCTGGTTATATTTTGAAAGTCATTCAATGCTGAAAGGCAACAATGAAGTCTCAAGGTGTGCTCAACCTGTATTGAAGAACCAAAAATGGAGAGGAACCAATGTTAGACCCTGGTGAACATTTTCATGATGTAGAACATGTTGATGCAATACACTTGTCAGTCTTTTAATGAAACCGTTATAACCTCTGCATTCCTGAGGGTTGTCTCATCTTCAGGAATACTGACTCAAGACATCTAGGTCTCTGGGGAATCACTTTTCTCAGGCATCCTATCTACTTGCTGAATACTCTCTTTATATTGGGTTTCCAATTAAAACTGCGACTTATCCAACATTTCTGCATTCAATTGATTGAACAGAGAAGGAAAATTTGAGACACTGGAAGGTTGGCATGATCTGAAGAGGCTCCTTATTGTAGATGATTGCATGTTTTTCAGGCCTCATTATGTCATGTGGTTTGTAGTGAAACCACAGAAGGCAACACCCAATAATTTCAATCAAATTCTTTAGAAGGCTTTGGAGATTAACTCAGTCAGAAAATGTTGCTGCAGGTCAAATCCCAATGTCTAGGGAGTCCTGAGAGAAAGTTTCATCCCTGTTCCTGTAAGAAAAAAGACAGTCATAACTCCCCAATGAGCAGACAATTGCAAGAAGTGTAAGAGTAGGACAAGTAGGTCTTGGTAGACATTATTATATGCCCTGATATTTGGGGCCAAAAGAAATTGTGAGAAACCTTCACACCTTAACACTAAGTCCTTACTATCACACACTGCTCGCATCTCTCTCTTTCTTTTCATTCCTGCTGGCATTTTCCTTGAGAAAATTCTAACCAGCTGGGCAAAATGCAAACCCCAGCAGAGGTACTCAAGTTTGCTATTTACCTCAGGTACATGAGAGCGTAAAAGAATGGTTTCCTGGGAAAAGTCTGTTTCCCTTACTAGGGAATGTCTCAGCATTTTGCAAGGGACAGTGTGTAACTATATATAGGAAATTGAAAGTGGTGATGGCTCAGAGGATTTGTGAATCCATGAATATTATCTGCTCAGAGCAAAAATCATCTTCATTTATATTTCAAACTTCCAGTAGTTATGTTTGCAGGAATTCCTCTCAACCTTCTTTGCAGTGAGATTTATGCAGAAAGTCCTATCCATTCAACTATCAGTCCTTCATTTCTCTGCAAAATGCTGCTACAATGGTTTTGATCCCACTCAAGAAATGCCTAACTTTTTTGCAATGATCCTGTCACTTGAGAGCAAGAGAGAGTAAAGCTACAGCATACAGAGTGGAAGGGGATGGCATGCAGGATTTCTTTTGTAAGGACAAGTAATTATCTCTCTCATGTCAGAGAATGTAGGTTTTCTCATTCCAGGTATTGTTGCTGGGACATGATGAACACAGGTTTCCATGAATTATTTATCTGTCATCCTAGTTGTTCTGCATATACCACCTGCAGTCACAGAATAGTCATATGACAGCACAATGGTGTCAAGTTGCCATGGTTACCGGAAATTCTACACTTCTGGCTACTGCAGATGAACTGTCAAGAAGCATCCATTTCCATCTGTGCTGGGAAGAGGGAAGAGGAAGCAGGCGAGCCCCAGGGAGCATTTGGTGGCACCAAATGTGATCCTAACCTCTGAACACAAGAAAAGAGGAATCAGGGTGTTAGAGGTCGTGTTCCCATGGGCTGTGAGACATCCAACTTCATCCAATATAAGGGAGTATGATGAGGCCTGAGGGGTTACTATACTGTCCATGACCTCAAGGTGGTGATGTACTCACTGGGTCGCAAAAGACATATCAATACCCTGGGAATGAGAATGCCCTGCAGACATTTGTTCCCTACAAGGAGTAGTAGACTAGTGAGAGGAGTGAAGGTGCCCAAGAATAGGTGAGACAACAAGAGTAGAACAGGCCTGAGGGGCATGAACCTACGAACACACTGCTGCTGGTCTGGACTCACTGGGTACATTGCTGATTCAGGAAACTGGCCTAGGGCATTAGCAAGTCCTTCCACTAATGGCCATGGACATTTCAGTGTAGAGGATCAGGCAGGAATGTTTGTTGGTTTAAGTGAATATTGAAATGGGAACCAGCACACCAACTCTGGTGTCATGCCACCCCTTTCCTTGAAGACCTTTCTTTGAAGAGCTGGAAACTGGTATGTAGAACTTCTAAATACAAGCAAGGAGAGGCTGTGCTCCCCAATGCTTTGAGGAGGGTGCTCATCATGAAACATTAAGGATGGAGGCTAGCAATTTGCTGGCATTCTAGGAGAGATATTTGATTATCACTCCACTTGCCAGTCGAAACCTGCTCTGTGGTTTCCTTGCAAATATTTTGCACTCAGAAATTGTCTTGATATGAGTTTCCAAGGGGCCCTTCAACTCACCCATTGATGCAGAAAAATACTCACAATGTGCTTTCATTAAAGGTGAACTTATCCTGAATTTCCTATCCCCTTTTGAACAAAGTCCTTCTTCACATTTCCAAGGACACCTTAACCAGCAGCTTCAATATGCCAACTATAGGACAGGGTAACACTCCCTGGAACGATGATCCTCCAAACCATGAAATTGAGGAATGAAACAAGTGTCTGATGAGGGCAGGATGAGCACTTTATTACAGGGACTCACACAAAATTTGTACATGCATAGAGCTGAAAGAGAGGAATGGTAGATATCCTTGATGCTGAATATTCAAACAGGGAGGAGTAAAGTATAATTCTCGTGCACTAAAAGCAGGTGGGTGTTGGAGAGGAAACAACTTCTGTGTAGGAACTCTCAAGGAAATTGTACGTGAGTGGTCTTCCCAAACATTATAGGAGCTTTCTTCAGCTACATAGTTCCATGCAAATACAGCAAGAAGTAGGGGCCAGATATTTCTGTAATCAAGGATAGTTACTTAACACAAGGGCAATTGCTCAGGACCTATTAGCCCTCCCCCTTGGTGCACTACCCTGAAGATTACAAGGTATAACTCATTAAGCTATGCAGATTTAGCTTTTCTGATGTACAACATGGTAGAAAAGGCCATCCTTCATCACAGTACATACACACAATCACTTCAATTTACACAAGTACACATTTGCATATGGACCACTGAATGCTAACTCTGGAACTAAAGTGTGCAGCACAACATCACAAATCAAAACAACAAATCTGTTAAATGCAACAGTGAAGACACAATACTTGTAAAATCTTAACATGATGAAGTGAGACAATAGCACAAGTACGAATGGTGGCATAAGATTTAGGATACAGGATAAAGAGACTCTGCATCATTTGGAAATTTCAAGTTCTTATTTGGAGGAATTACAGGCATCCACAACAATTCTGCCACATAAATAATTTCCCTGATTTCATTTCTTCAATAGGATTATTTTAAATAAGTTTTCTTGGGTCATCCCCATACAAACATCAGAATTAAATCATTCTCATTTTATTGATAAAAATCAGAAAATACCATCCTTCACTCATCCCTACACATCATCTCATAAGACATTCCTCAAAATGATCAAAAGTCTGAGAAAAATGCTTCAATAATTATGTACCTGGATCTCCAATGATATAGGGAACCAGGCTTTACATAGCCACCGTGTCTACTGAAAGATATCATTGGAAGTAAACTTATGAATTCATTGCAATTCATATATGTCCTTAATAAATCATCTCTATAAACATACAAAACACAACAAAATGAGTACAGCCAGGGCCACAGGCAAGTGTGTTTTTTCTACATCTCTCAGTTTACATGTTGATATAGGGGATGTAAGGGATAATGTTGTGACATAGATTCCCACTTCTTTTGCAGAGGGACTGCAGTGCACCCCAGAGAACTTCTACATCGAGAACACTAGTGCCAGTGATATTTTGAATGTCATTCTCTGCTGCAAGGCAGCAATGAAGCCCCAAGGTGTGCTCAACCTGAACTTAGCAAATAGAAAATGGAGAAGAGCCCATTGTAGACTATGGTGAGCATTTTCTTATTGTAGAACTTGCCAGTATATTAATGAGACTGCTACAATCTCTGCATTTCTGAGAGTTGTTCCATCTTCAGAAATACTGACTCAAAAAATCTAGGTTTCTGGGGAAGCACTTTTTTCAGGCATCACACCTGCTTGCTGAATGCTCTCTTTATAATGGGTTTCCAATTAAATCTGAGACTTATTCAACGTTTCTGAGTTCACTTCATTGAACTGAGGAGGAAAGTTTGAATATTGGAGCACTGCCATGATTTGAAGAGAGTCCATATGGTAGAGGACTGCATGTTGTTCAGGCCTCACTATGTGATGTGGCTTGCAGTGAAACCACCAAATGCAAACTCCAGTAACATCAATCAAATTCTGAAGAAGGCTTTGGAGATTAACTCAGCCAGAAACCTTTGTTGCAGGTCTAATCCCAGTATTTGGGAGTCCTGAGGAGAGAAATTTTCACACCTGTCCCTTTAAGAAAAAAGAGAACTATACCTCCTCAATGAACAGACACTAATTTGAGGGAATCATGGAGGTGTGTGGCAGTAAGAGAAGTAGGACTTTGTCGAAAATATTAGCTGCCCTGATCTTTGAGACCAAAGAAAATCGAGGGAAACTTCCACACCTTAACATCAAGCCCTTATTATCACACAGAGATCAAAACCCTCTGTTTCTTTTCATTACTGCTGGCCTTTTCCGTCAGGAAATTTTAACCAACTGGGCGACATGTAAACCCCAGTGGAGGTGCAGTACCATACTTTCTAACTCAGGTAAGTGGGTGTTTAAAAAAGATGGTTTTCCTGGGAAAAGCCAGTTTCCCTAATTAGGGAATGTTTCAGCATCTTGGCAACGGACAGTATGTAAATATGTATAGGGAATGGAAAGAGGTGTTGGCTCACATGATCTGTGAATCCATTAAAAATATTTCCTCAGAACCACAATCTGCCTCATTCAGTTTTCAAACTTCAAGTAGTTATGCTTGCAGGAATTCCTCTCAACATTCCTTGCAGTGAGATTTATGCAGAAAGTCCTGTCCATTAAACTGTTAATCCTTAATTTCTCAGCAAAATTCTGCTACCCTAGCTTTGATCTCACTCAAGAAATGCCTAACTAATTTCTCAGTGCACCTGGGACAAGAGAACAAGAGAGAGTAAACCTACAGTATGCAGAGTGGAAGGGATGGCATGTAGGATTTTGATTTCAAAAGGCAAGTAATTATCTGGCTCATGTCAGAGAATGCAGATTATTCCCTTTCCATGGCTTGTTACTGGGGGTTGATGAACAAGGGTTTCTATGAATTGTTTTCTTGTCATCATAGTTATGCTGCACATACTGCCTGCAGTTCCAGAGATATCATATGTCAGCACAATGGCTTCAAGTTGCCATGGTTACCAGAAATTCTTCATGTTCTGGCTGCTGCGAAGGAACTGTCAAGAAAAAGATTTTTTCCATCTATTCTGGGAGAGGGAAGAGGAAACAGGTGAGACCCAGGCGACTTTTGGTGGTCACAAATGTGATCCTAAACATTGAACACAAGAGAAGAGGAATCTTGGTGTGTAGAGGTGGTGTCACCTTGGGCATTGGGACATCCAACTTCATCCAAGATAAGGGACCCTGATGCATCCTGACAGCTTGCCATACCTTCCATGTCCTCAAACCACTGATGTGCTCACTAGGTGGCAAAAGGCATTATTATATCCTGGGAGTCAGAATCCCATGCAGTCATTTGGTCTCCACAAGGAGTAGTAGACCAGGGAGAGAAGCAGAGGTGCCCAAGAATAAGTGAGTCAACAGCCTAAAACAGGCCCTAGAAACATGGACCTATGAGCACATTCCTGTTGGTCTGAACTCACTGGGTACATTGCTGATTTGGGAAACTAGCCTAGGGCATTAGCAGCCCCTTCCAATGATGGCCATTCATATTTCAGAGAAGAGGAGCAAGCAGGGTGGATTTTTGGGTTTGGTGAATATTGAACTGGGAAACAACACACCAACTCTGGTGTCATGCCACAACTTTCCACGAATACCTCAACAAGAGAAAGGTGGAACCTGGGATTTAGGACTTCTAAGTAGAACTGTGGAGAGGGTGAACTCTGAAAAGTGTTGAGGAGGAGTTCCCCATGAGACATTGAAGATGGAGCCTAGTAAGTTGCTGGCATTTTAGGACAGATATTTGATTATCACTGCACTGGCAAGGCACCTCTGTGGTTTTCGTGCAATTATGGTGCACTCAGAAATTGTCTTGTTGTGAGTTTCCAATGGGCCCATCAGCTCACCCTTTGATGCATAAAAATTTTCACAATGTGTCTTTACTGAAGGTTTAATTCTCTTGAATTTCCTGTTGCCTGTCTAAACAAAGTCCCTCTTCATATTTCCAAGGACACCTTAATCAGTAGCTTCAAGATGCTGAGCAAAGGCCAGTGTAACACAACCTGGAAAAATGATCCTCCAAACCATGAAATTGAGGGATGAAAGAAGTGTCTGGTGAGGGCAGGATGAGCCTGTTCCTACAGGAAATCACACCACATTTGAACATGCACAGAGCTGAGAGAGAGGACTTGGAGTAAAGTGTATTTCTTTTGCACTGAAATAAGATGGGTGTTGGAAAGGAAAACAGCTTCTTTCAGGGGACTCTCAGTGATGTTGTCCTGCTGAGTAGCCAACCCAAACAATATAGGAACATTCTTCAGGGGCAAAGTTCCATGAATATACAGCAGAAATAGGGGTCGGATTGATGTGTAATCAGGGATACTTACTTAACACAAGTGCAACTGCTGAAGACCTAATCTTCTCCCGCAATGTTGACGCAACTTTGAAGCTTACAAAGTATAACTCATTAAGCATATGAAGATTTAGATATCCTGATGCACAATCTGGTAGAAAAGGCCATCCTTCACCACAGCACATACAATCATTTCAATTTATACAAGTACAAATTTGAATATGGACCACTGAATGCTGACTCTGAAGTTAAATGTGAAGAAAAACATCTCAAATCTAAACAAGCACATCACTGTTATGATGCTACAGTGAAGATACAATACTTGTAAAATCATAACATGAAAAACAGAGACAACAGCAGAAGTATGAATGGTGAGCAGGGATTTAGGATACCAGATAAAGAGATCCTACATCAATTGGAAATTCCAAGTCCTTATTGATAGAAATTACAGGCATCCACACCAATCCTGCAAGGTAACTAATGTCCCAGATTTCATATCTTCAATAGGATTATTTTAAATAGGTTTCCCTGAGTCATTCCCATACAAACAGCAGAATCAAATCCTTATAAAATTCCCGAAAAAATTCAGACCATTCCATCCTTCACACATCACTACCCAGCTTTTAAGACATCCATCAAGATGATCATAAGTCTGAAAAAATAGTTCAAGTGTTGTGAACCTTGATCTCGAGTGATAGTGGGAAACAAGACTGTACATAGTTCATGTGGCTACTGAATGATATCATTGGAAGTAAACTTGTGTATTCAGTGAAATTCATACATGTCCTTAATAAGTAATGTCTATAAACATGCAAACAACAACATGTGTACAGCCAGGGGCACGTACAAGTGTGTTTTGTCTACATCTCTCAGTTATGTTGATACTGAGGTTCTGAGGGATAGCATTGTGGTTTAGATGTCCACTTCTTTTACACAGGGACTGCAGTGCACCCCAGAATGCTTCCATGTCACAAGCACTAGTGCCAGTGACATTCTAAACATCTTTCCTTGCTGAAAGGCAACGATTAAGTACCAAGGTGTGAGTAACCTGAACTTCAAAATCTGAAAATGGAGAAGAACCCATTTTGGACCCTGATGAGCAAGTTCATCTTGTAGAACTTTCTGATGCAATACACTTCTCAGTCTAATAATGAGATTGTGAAAACCTCTGCATTCCTGAGTGTTATCATCAGAAATACAGACTCAAGAAATCTAGGTCTCAGGGGAAGCACTTTTCTCAGACACCACATCTCCTTATGCATCCTCTCTTTAGAATGGATTTCCAATTCAATGTGATTCTTATTCAGACTTTCAGAGTTCATTTGAATGAAAAGAAGAGGAAAGTCTGAGATTCTGGAGGAATGGCGTGATCTAAAGAGGCTCTTTATGGCAGATGACTGGATATTCTTTAGGCCTGAATATGTGATATATCTTGAAGTGAAACCACCCAAGTCCAATAATATCTATCAAACTCTGTAGAAGTCTTTGGAGGACAACTCAGTCAGAGACCTCTCTTGCAGGCCAAATCCCAATGTCTAAGTCATTATGAGGTGACAAATTTTCATCCTTTTCCCTTAAAGTGAAAAGAGATTTATAGTTCCTCAAGTAGCAGACAATTGCCAGATGGAGAAAGGGAGAGGTGGGGCGGTAGGACCATCAAGTCATTTTAGGAAATATTATATCCGCTGGGCTCTGGGATAAAAGAAACTAGAGCAAAGCTTTCACACATTAACACCAAGTCATTAGCATCACACACTGCTCATAACTCTTTGTTTTTTTTTTTTTTTTTCATTTCTGCCAGCTTATTCCTTGAGGAAATTCTACCCAGCTTAGTCAAATGCAAACACCAGTGGAGGTGATGGATTTTAAGTTTCCCCTCAGGTAAATGGATGCTTGAAGAGTTGGTTGTCCTGGGAGAAATATGATTCCAAAATTAGGGAATGTCTCAGCATCTTGGCTGAGATTTACACACATTTACAGTGTGTAAATATGTTTAGGGAATGGAAAGAGGTGATGGCTCATATGATCTGTGAATCCATGAATATTATTTGCTCAGAGGAGAAAACGTCTGCATTCAGTTTACAAATTTCACTAGCTATGCTTGCAGGAATTCCTCTTAACACTATTGCAACGAGATTTCTTGAGGAAAACCCTGTCCATTGAACTGTCAGTCCATAATTTCTCCACAAAATGCTGCTAGAGTGATTTTGATTCCACTCAAGAAATGCCTAACAGTTTCCCACTTCTACTGGGACAAGAGAGCAAGAGAGAGTAAAGTTACAGTATGCAGAGTGGATGTGAATGGCATGCAGGCTTTTGATTTGTAAGGGTGAGTAATTATCTGGCTGATGTCAGAGAATGCAGGTTTTTCTTTTTCTAAGGCTTGTTGCTGGGTGTTGATGAACATGGGTTTTCATGAATTGCTTATGTGTCATCCTAGTACTGCGGCACATACTGCCTGCAATCACAGAAAGACCATAAGACAGCACAAGGGCATCAAGTTGCCATGGTTACTGGAAATTCTATGTTTTCTACTGCACAGGAACTGTCAAGAAGCGTCCATCTCCTTCTGTGCTGGAAAGAGGGAAGAGGAAGCAGACCAGACCCATGGGTCTTTTGGTGGCCAAATGTGATCAGGAACTCTGAGCAGAAGAGAGGAGGTGTCAAGTTGTGTAGAGGCCATGTCCCTTGTGGTTTGAGACATCCAACTTCATCCAAGATAAGGGAGACTGATGAATGTCCCATACATTCCATGCCCTCGAGGAGGGAATATGCTCACTGGATGGCAACAGGCATTATGATATCCTGGGAATCAGGATGCCCTGTAGGCATTTGGTCTCCAGGAGGATTAGGACACCAGGGAGGGAAGAGGAGGTGCCCAAGAATATGTGAGTCAGTAAGCCTAGAGCAGTCACCAAGAGCTCAGACCACAAACACTCCTGCTGGTCTGGTATAAATGGTACATTGCTGATTCAGAATACTGGACTAGGGCATTAGCAGCCCTTTTCAATGATAGCCATTGACATTTCTGAGAAGAGGAGGCATTGCAGTTGGTTGCTTAGGTGAATATTGAACCAGAAAAGAACACGCCAAACTTGGTGTCATGCCACACATTTCCACGAATTCCTCAACAGGAGACAGCTGAATCCTGGGATGTAGGACTCCTAGTACAAGAGAGGAGAGACCAAGCTCCCCAATGTGTTAAGGAGCGTGTTTTTCACTAAATATGGAGGATGAAGCCTAGCAAGTTGCTGGCATTCTAAGGCAGTCATTTGATTATCATGCCCTGGGACCAGACCCCACTAATTCTGTGTTTTTCTTGCAATTATGTTGCACTCAGAAACTGTCTTGCTATGAGTTTCCAAGTGGCCCTTCAACTCACCCTTTGATGCAGAAAAATTTTCACAATGTGTCTTCACTGATGGTGAAGTGCCTATCACCTGCCTGAAAAAAGTCCCTCTTCATATTTCCAAGGATACCTTAACCAGCAGCTTCAAGATGCTGAATTCAGGAGAGCATCACCCATCCTTTAACAATGATCCTCCAAACCATGAAGTAAGAGATGAAAGACGTGTCTGATGAGGGCAGAAAGAGCACATGCTTACAGAAATTCACACGAAATTTGAACATGCATACAGTTCAGAGAGATGAATGTTAGAAATCCTGGACATTTTATATTCAAACAGGGAGGAGAAAAGTATATTTCTTGTGCACTCCATGCAGATGGGTGTTGGAGAGGAAAACAACTTCTGTGAACAGACTCTCAAAGAAGTTGTCCTTGTGAGTGGTCTCCCCAAACAATATAGGAATTCTCTTCAGCTGTAATATGCCATGCAAATACAGCAAGAAGTAGGGGTCAGATCTTTCTGTAATCAAGGATAGTTCCTTAAAACCAGTACAATTGCAGAGAACCTAAAAGCTTACCCCGTTGTCAACTCTACCTTGAAGCTTACAAAGTATAACTCATTGAGCATATGCAGATTTAGCTTTCCTGATGTCCGACCTGGTAGGAAAAACCATCCTTCACCACAGCACATACACTCAATCACTTCAAGTTTCACTAGTACAAATTTGCATATGGACAACCAAATGCTGATTCTGGAATTAAATGTGCACACCAACACTGAAAATCTAAACAAAAACATCTCTGTTATGATGCAACAATGAAGACACAATATTGTAATACCTTAACAGGAGAAACTGAGACAACAGCAGAAGTATAAATAGTCAGATTTAACTTAGGATACAGGATAAAGATATCCTGCATCAATTAGAAATTCCAAGTCCCTCTTTGGAAGAAAAACAGACATCCACACCAATCCTGCCATGTAAATAATGTCCCTGATTTCCTTTCTTCAACAGGATTATTTTAAATAGATTTTCTTGGTTCCTCCTCATACAATCATCAGAATCAAATTCTTCTACAATTCCTGATAAAATTCAGACCATACCATCCCTCACACATCCCTACACAGCAATTCTTAAGGCATCCTTCAAAACGATCTTAAAGTCTGATAAAATGGTTCAAGAGTTATGAATCTCGATCTCAAGTGATGCTGGGAAACAAGGCTTTATACACCCCCTGTGGCTACTGAATGATACTTCTGGAAGTAAACTTGTGTATTCAGTGAAATTCATACACGTCTTTAATAAATGATGTCTTTAAACATGTAAGGAACAACAACATGAGTACAGCCAGGCACAAGTGCACATGTGTTTTGTCTACATCTCTTGGTTATCATGTTGGTACTGGGGTTCTGAGTGATAACATTGTGGTGTAGATGCCCACTGCTTTTACAGAGAAACTGCGGTGCACCCCAGAAAGTTTCCATGTCACAAACACTAGTACCAGTGACATTTTGAACGTCACTCCCTGCTGAAAGGCAACAATTAAGTCTGAAGGATTGAGTATCCTGAACTTCAAAATCCTAAAGTGGAGAAGAACCCATTTTAGAGCCTGGTGAGCATTTTCATCTTGTAGAACTTTACGATGCAATGCACTTGGCAGCCTACTAATGAGACTGTTACAACCTCTGCATTCCTGAGTGTTATCCCATCTTCAGAAATTTCATTACAGGAAATCTAGGACTCAGGGAAAGCATTTTTCTCTGACACCACAGCTCCTTGCTGCATCCTCTCTTTCAAATGGGTTTCCAACTTAATGTGAGACTTATTCAACTTTCCGGAATTCACTTGATTGAACAGTGGAGGAGAGTTTGAGACACTGGGGGGCTGGCAGGACCTGAATAGGCTCTTTGTGGTAGATGATTGTATTTTCTTGAGGCCTGAATAAGTGATATGTATTGAAGTGAAACCACCCCAAGGCAAAGCCAAATAATATCCATCAAATTCTGTAGAAGGCTTTGGAGCACAACTCAGTCAGAACCTTTTTGCAGGCCAAATCCCATTGTCTAAGTCGTTATGAGGAGACAAATTTTCATCATTTTCCCATCAAGTGAGAGGAAATTTATAGTTCTTGAAGGAGCAGGCCATTGCCAGAGGGAACAATGGAGGGGTGTGGCAGTAGGAGAAGGAGGTCATTATAGAAATTATTATATCCAACAGACTCTGGGATAAAAGAAACTAGAGGGAAATTTTCACACAATAGCACCAAATCATTAGCATCACACACTGCTCATAATTCTGATCATTTTAATTTCTGCTATCCTATTCCTTGTGAAAATTCTACCCAGGTTAGTCAAATGCAAACCGCAGTGAAGGTGCTTGATTTTGCTCTTCATCTCAGGTAAATGGGTGCTTGAGGTGTTGGTTTCCCTGGGAAAAATTTGATTCCCAATTAGGTAATATCTCAGCACCTTGGCGAGGAACAGTGTGCAAATATGTATAGGTAATGGAAAGAGGTGATGGCTCATAGGATCTGTGAATCCATGAATATTATTTGCTCAGAGGAAAAAAGTGCGCATTAAGCTTTCAAACTTCACTAGTTATATTTGCAGGAATTCCTCTCAACATTGTTGCAATGAGATTTCATGAAGAATGCCCTGTCTATTGAACAGTCAGTCCATCATTTCTCCACAAAATGCTGCTACAGTGGTTTTGATTCCACTCAAGAAATGCCTACCTGTTTCCCACTGCTCCTGGGACAAGAGAGCAAGAGAGAGTAAAGCTACAGTATTCACAGTGTAAGGGGATGGAATGCAGGGTTTAGATTTGTAAGGGTAATTGTCTGGCTCATTTCAGAGAATGCAGGTTTTTCTCTCTAGGGCTTGTTGCTGGGTATTGATGAACATGGGTTTCCATGAACTGCTTATGTGTCATCCTATTTCTTCTGCACATACCACCTGCAGTCACCTAAAGAAGAAAGGAGAGCACAATGGCTTCAAGTTACCATGATTACCAGAAATTTTACACTTTTGGGCTTCTGCAGAGGAACTGTCAAGAAGCATCCATCTCCATCTGTGCTGGAAAAAGGGAAAAGGAAGCAGGTCAGAGCCAGGGGTATCTTGGTGGCCAGAAATGTGATCAGAAACTCTGATCAAAGAGAGGAGGAGCCAGGTTGTGTAGAGGCTGTGTCCCCTTGGGGTTTGAGACATCCAACTTCATCCAAGATAAGGGAACCAGTGACTCTTGACAGTTTGCCATACCTTCCAGGTCCTTGAGGGGGCGATGTGCTCACTGGGTGGCAACATACATTATGATATCCTGGGAATCAGGATGTTCTGCAGGCATTTGGTCTCCAGGAGAATTAGGAGACCAGGGAGAGAAGCTGAGGTGCCCAAGAATATGTGAGTCAGCAAGCCTAGAACAGGCCCCAGGGGCATGGATCCACAAAATCAATCCTGCTGGTCTGGAATAAGTGGTACATTGCTGATTCAGAAAACTGGACTAGGGCATTAGCAGCCCCTTCCAATGATAGCCCTTGACATTTCTGAGGTGAGGAGGAGGCATGGCAGAGGTTTGGTTAGATTTGAAACAGAAAAGAACACACCAAACTTGGTGTCATGCCACACCTTTCCAAGAATTCCTCAACAGGAAACAGAT
>JAJEJO010017553.1:0-14258 GCA_020662805.1 Glaucomys volans | reverse complement strand
CATTCAGATTTATTTGCTCTTTTTTATGTCCTTTCACTTGATTTTAAACTTTTAAGGCTGGGACTAACTATATTGTGTCCATGTTTTTGTTCTTTATGATCAGAATAATGCTGCCCTATGTAATTAATTAGTCAATGATTTGCAGGTTTACTGATAAAGCTTACAATCATCTGTTCACATGATGTATCTTCATCCTTTACATTACCTATTATAATCAAGAGTTATACAAGTCACGGGCATTATCATATTAAGAGAAGTTCCTCATGGGAATCCAATTGGATTCTTTGTAGAAATTGATAAATGGACCTAAAATTCACAAGTTTCACAAACCCATAATTGGCACAACCACCTGTCAAAAGAACAAATTTGGAGGACTCAAATTTCCTGATTTCAAAATTAATGACAAATTTGGTAATCAAGACAATACAGAACTAGCATAAGAATAAGAAATTTAAATCAATGGAACCAAGAGCCCAGAAATATTTCACATTTACAGCCAACCAATTTTCAACAAGGGTGCTAAGATGATTAAATGGACAAAGAATAATCTTTTCAACAAATTGTGAGTGAACAAGTGCAAAATGATGAAATTGGTTTACTTTAAAGAAATTAAAATTGGATCAAAACTAACATTCTTAGAAGAAAACATGTGCATCAATCAGTTTTTAGACATGACACTAAATGTGTAAACATTAGAAAAAGATAAGTTGGACATCAAAATGAAGAAAGTTTTCACTTTCAAACAACACACCATCAAGAAAGTGTAAAGATAATCCACAGAATGGGGAAAATGTGTCTTTTACTTGACAAACTGGAACCAACCCACACTGCTGTTAGAGATGTAAAATGGTGCAAACAACTTTGGAAAACAGTCTGGCAGTTCCTCTAGTAGTTATAGGTCCCAGCAGTATATCCCCAAGAGAAAAGAAAATGCACTTTTACTGCAAAACTGGTTACATGATTATCCATAACGACTCTATTCATAATAAAGTGAAAGCAATTCAAATGCCCATCAACTGGTGAATGCATATGTTGCAGTCAAAAGAAAAAAAATACAGGCTTCAACGTGATGGACTTTGAAAACATAACTGCATGAGTTAACCAGGCATAGAGGACCACACAGTGTATAATTCCACTTATATGAAATGTCCAGAAGAGGCAAATCCATAGAAGATAAAGTACACATAAAGAACATTGGTGGTTTCCTTCCTGGGATAACTGGAGCCAGGATGGGGTGGGATTTGTGAATGATGACTAAAGGAATAAGGTCTCTGTTGGGGGTAATTAGAATGTTTTAAATTGTGATAAAAATGTACCGCTAGATGTATTAAAACCACTAAATTAATTAATTAAAACCACTTAATTATACCCCATTTGTGTATAATGAATATGAAGTCTGCAAAAATAAAAAAAATTTTTAAAAAGATCTTATGGGATGTATGTGGAAGTTCTATAGAAAGGAATAAAGATTGTGTTCTACTATTAAAAAAAACAAAAATAAATAAAAATAAAACAACAAAAACAAATAAAAAAAACAAAATGAAGAAAAAGAAAAAGGAGGGGGGAATGATCAGTAATGTACTAGATCTGGGGAATTCAGGTTAGAGACTTCAAATTCATATAGTAATCTCAATTTGGACAAAAATGCAATGTCACCCCAATACTATTGTTTTCCATTTGACATTAGTATTAACCAAGTTCCATTTATTAACTGTTAGCTCACCTTTGGAATCACTTTGTGGCATCAAGTTAAACTTGGTTCACTAGCTTGCCAGTAGGGGTAGGAAATATACAGTAAATTTAAAATTGATTCAGGTTTCTCTTTGAAAACTGTGTGTTACTATCCAATTTTGTACTTCCAAAAATGAATAAAAAGTGAAGGTCTTACAATAAAGAAAATTACTGGCAAAAACCACCATATCCTGTTTAATGAATACACTCAGATTCACCTCTTGGGTTATTCAGGAGTTTCAGTGTATGTATTTTTTATTTTATGGCAGAGAAGAAAATAGCATGCATGATCTAGTTGGGAAAAATAAAGTATTTGAAAAATAACAAAACCGTCCCAGTCAAGATGATATTGCACTTATGTGATATGAAAAGATTCTCAACATCATCAGTTATTAATGATGATTACCATTTAATGCGCAGGAAGGGCATGATCAAACAGACATACGATAACAAATGTTGGCAATAAATGTATAGAAACAGGAAACCTCATGTATTGCTGGTTGGAATGTAAAATGGCACAGCTACTTAGGAAAATGGTTTAAAAATTTCCTAATTTGACTATATACGTTCTACAGGACCCAGCAATTCCATTCACAGATATTCATCCAAGAGAACAACACATGTTCATGTTCACACAAAGGCTTGTATAAGGATGCTCATATCAGCATTATTCATAATGGTCAACAACTAGAAATAATCAAAATGACATAAACTCTGATATAGATGATACAATGGAATCCGTAATAAAGAATGATACATGACCGAAAGCCTCATTAGTGAAGTGAAAAAATCTAGACCACAAAGACTTCTAAAATTATTTTATCAATATGTAATTTCTTTAAAATTAAATATTCTAAATGACTGAAATCAAATTATTAGTTACTTAGAGAAGTGATGGCAACAGAAAGTGATGCAGTTAGGCATGAGGCAACTTTTTGGGGTTTTGGAAATGTAAATTTATTTAAACCTCATCAACTATATACTTTATGGATTTTATGGTGTATAAATTATACCTCAAGAAAATTGTTGGCATTTTAAATTCATACTTTAAATTTCTAATCATACCATTTTAAGTGGTTAGTAATAACAGAAAACATCAGAAGATTTTTTACTATTATTTAGTAAGGAATAATAGCGGACCACCTAAGACAGTGAACTAAGCCAAGCTCATCATTCAAAATAAGGCAGATAGGTGAAGTTACCTACCACTAAGAAGAGACCAAGGTTGGGGAAATAAGGCAGTTAAAATTGAGAATTACCTGGAACTATTTTTAATATGTGAAGTTTTATACTTTGACATTATTGATTTTAGCACACAAGCCATGCTACTCACTAACATGTTGACAGGAAAACTGTTGTATTCAATCTTGACACAAAGTTAATATCATGGACACCCATAAATTCTAGTTGTGAAATGGGATTTCAGAAGCCTAGTGAAAATACCTGCCCCCCAAACAAAACAAAACAAAACACTGCAGAGAGAAAACATGTGTATAGTGGAAAGGGGATCAAAATTGCCAACTCAAGAAGAATCTCCATGATGTGTATCTAAAAATGTTATAAAATGTTCTATAAAAGAGACAACTCATGTAAATATGACCTTGGGAGAACTATTCACCATACAAATGACACTAAGTTTCTTTATAAAGATCTTTCAAATATATCGAATTTTTGAACATGCTTTGCAAAGGTCTAACATCTATTCAATATAATTAGACATTCTGAAAATAAAACAAAAAAAAATAAATGAGTAGTGATAAGAACCAATTGAAGTTTTTTGAGATAAAAAGTACCAATAAACTTAGACAACCTTTATTAGGCATAGTTGAGAAAGTAAAGTTACCCATAATGCCATACAGGGAGAGTAATGAGATCAAAACAAAAAGAACAAAGATGTAAAGTTAGGTTGGGATGGTCCTACGAATAGGCAGAATGTCCAGATTAAGAGCCTATAGAAAATGGTGAGGAAAAGGTATTCAAAATCTGATAGTGTAGTGAAAATAACATACTTCATAGTCTGCATTATACTGAGTTCTTGATAGAACAGGAAGAAATGTGGGCATTGTGTTGCACTTTCTTGAATAATATATTATCTCACTTAAGAAAATAGAATAACCTATGACCAATAAAAAATTAAATCATAAATTTTATCCATCAAAAACATGCTTTACCCAAATAACTGTATATATTTTTTCCATGAATGTTCAAAGAACACAATTCTATCTCATTTTATGAGACCAATGTAAAAATATGGGTCCCCTTTATATGGGGCACAATGACAGCAGTATAGTGGTTGTTTGGGACAGAGAAGAGTAAAATTTCCAGTATGAGAACAGAATTTAGGGTGATAAAAATGTTCTGACTCATGAGCATATTTTGATGTTTTTTTGTTTGTCTGTTTCAGGCTGTTTTTCCATAAAATAGATAGAAGCAGTTCCTGAATGGTGATGTAAAGAGATTCACAAACTGTATCTGTAGCCAAGTAACCATAAATGGTAAAAGAAAAGTAAACATGCAATGGTTTATACTCCCTAGAAACATCCTAAAATTTGAGTAAAAATGGCAAAAAACATTACAGAAAATCTTCTAAACATAAGCATGAGCTGAGAGTTTGTGGTATTCTGCATGATGGAATCTCTATGGTGGACAGGTGTTTCCAAAAAGATAGGTTTCTCTTACACCCTGTTGCCCACTCTAGGGCAATAATTTCCACTCTGGAGGGGCAGGGCAAAACTCTACTCCAGATATGGCAGAATGAAAGTACTGGGCCTTGATCACATTAACTAACTCATTTGTAAAGTACAAGTTGCACATCAAGAAAGGTAAACAGAAAACCAAGGGCTTCCACCTCATTACAATGCATATACAACAAAGCCACCACTCTGGAAGATGTATGTTGCTCTCCTTAACCTCAGAAACAAAAATAGAATCTTGTAAACTAGAGAAAACTGACTCATTATGTACAAGGAATTTTAATGAGTTTAACAGCTGACATGTCATTAAAAACAATGGAGGACAGAAGGCAGTGGGATGACATATTCAAAGTGCTGGGGAATAAAAAGCAAGATGTGTCAACTAAGAATTATATATCAAGAGAAACAAACCTTTAAAAAGAATGTTAAATCAAGACATTTCAAATAAACACAGTTATTTCCTACTAGCACACTCACACTATAATAGATGCTAAAAAAAAGTTATTTGAAGGCAAGTTATACTAGACAGTTTCATATATACATATCTCTGTGTGTGTGTACAATTTTTATTACTAGTGCTTTTTTAAAACATATGAGCAAGAATGCATATTTTTCTCCTCTCTGCCCTTAAATGATTTAAAATAGCATAAAACTATGTAATTTTCTGTACAATGCATATAATTATTACTGGAACTATTACTCAGAGAATATATTTGAAAATATACCTGCATAAAGGATGTTGATGGAACTAAGCTTTTATTGAACTAAAATGACACCAGATGGTAATTCATATCCATAGGGAGAAAGCCGGACAAGGACATTTTAAGAAAAAAATCCCTGATGAACAAGTCAGTATCTGTAGATGCAAAAATCATCAAGAAAGTACTAGTAAAACCAACTTCAATAGCACATTAAAAGGATCATTTGCTATGTCAATAGGATTTGTCCTTGAGATGGAAGCATATTTCAACACATGAAATTAATAAATGTGATATGTCATGTGTTAGCTTTCCATCACTGACAAAATACATGAGAAAATCAGCTTAAAATAGGTAGACTTGGGTTTCAGTCCATGATCAGTCAACTCCCCTGCTTTGGGTCTGAAGCAAGGTAGAAAATTAGGGCAGAAGAAAGTTTCTCACCTCAGGGCATCTAGGAATGAGAGAGAGGAAGAGGCTGAGAAAAAGACATAGTCCCCCAAGGCACCCTACTAAGGACTAATTCACTTTAACTAGATCCCACCTCCTGATGTCCATCACCTCCCAATGGTTCATTCAGTTATTAATCCATTGATGGTGTTAGAGTTCTCATGATCTGATCACTTCCAAAAGAATCCCATTTTTCAGCAAGGGAAACAGGAGCATGAAGAGACAAACTATAGAACAGGTGAAAATCTTTGCCACCTGCTCTTTAGATAGGGCATTAATTTCCAGGATATACAAAGAACTTAATAGACTTAAGACCAAATAACTCAATCAATAAATGTGCAAAAGAACTAAACAGACACTTCTCAAAAGAAGAAATGTGAAGGGTCAACAATTATATGTAAAAATGTTCATCTCTAGCAATTAGAAAAATGCAAATTAAAACTACACTGAGATTTCATCTCACTCCAAGAATGGCAATTAAGAATACAAGTAACAATAAATGTTGGGGAGGATGTGTAGAAAAGCATACACTCATACATTGCTGGTGCAACTGCAAATTGGTATAACCACTCTGGAAAGCAGTACAGAGATTCCTCAAAAAATTAGGAATAAAACCACCATTTGACCCAGCCTTCCCACTCTGTGGTATACATCCCAAGGATTTAAAATTGGCATACTACAGTGATACAGCCACATCAATGTTTATAGCAGCAAAATTCACAATAGCTAAGTTATGGAGCCAACATAGGTGCCTTTCAACAGATGAATGGATAAAGAAAATATGGTAGATATACACAATGGAATATTACTCAGCCATAAAGAATGACTTTATGACATTTTCCATTAAATGTATAGATTTGGAGAATATATGATAAGTGAAATAAGCCAAATCCAAAAAACCAAAAGTTGAATGTTTTCACTAATATGTGGAAGCTAATCCACAATGGTGGGGAGGATAAAAAAATTCAGTGGAGTAGACAAAAAGGAATGAAGGGAATGGAGTAGGGATGGGAAAAGGAAAGACAGTGGAATTAATCTCACATAATTTTCCTGTGTACATATATGAATATACCACAGGGAATCTCACCATCATGTATATCCATAAGAAATTAAAAATAACCATGGGTAAGTGGCAGAAAGATCAGTATAGTAGATTGGAAGGGAGCAGGGAATGGGAGAGGGGGAAGTACTGAGGACTGAAATAGAATAAGAAATATTCCATGCTTTTATAATGTCAAAATGGATTCTACTGTTGTGTGTAACTAAAAAGAACCATTAAAAAACAAAACAAAACAAAACAAAACAAAAAAAACAAAGAACCTCTGAACATTGCTGTTTTGAGGACCAAGCTTCCAACAGAGCCAAAAGACTCACTCATGAAGTGAGACCACTGAAACTGTGAACCAAAATCTTTCCTCTTTTAAGTTTGTATCTAGTTATTCTGTCACAGTGATAGAAAACTAACATGTTTTCATGACAAAACCAAATTACATACAGAAGGAATGTGCTGTAACCTAATGAAGACCATACATCATAAGCCTACAAGCTAACATTATACTTGATAGTGAAAAGTTAAAAATTTTCTCCCTCAAATTAGGAACAGACAAGGGTACTAACTATTGCCTCTTCTGTTCAATAAAGTTCTAGACAAGTGTAGAAAGACATCTAAATGGTAAAGGATAAAGTTGAAGTGTCTCCATTTGCAGATGACATGATTTATATACACAAATGTGTGCCTTTATGCATATAATATATAGTACACACACACACCCTAAAGGCATAACCAAAATGCTTGTTAAAATCAATACATAAAAATTCAGTAGAGTTGCAAATACAAAATCAACATACAAAAATTAGCATTTCTGTATCCCAACAATGCATTTTCTAAAAAAAAGAAACCAAGAAAATAATCCCATTTACAGTAACTACAGTAAATACTTAGAAATAAACTTGGACAAGAGAGTGAAAGATTTATAGACTAAAAACATTAATGAAAAGGACACATATGAAGTGGAAAGACGCCCCATGTTTATGGACTCTAGGTATTAACATTGTTAAACTGTTCATACTTCCCAAAGTAACCTACAGATCTGATGAAATTCTGATACAATTCCAATGACATTTTTCACAGAAATAGGAAAACTCCTAAAGTTTATATGGAACCACAAAAGATCCTAAAAAGTAAAGAAGTCTTCAACATAAAGATCAAAACTAGAGGAATTACACTACCTGATAGCAAAATCTACTACAAAGCCTAATAATGACAATAGCATGCTACTGGTCAGCATAACACTGGTATAAAAACAAAATGGAAAAGTATAGAAAGTAAAAATAAAAAATAAACCCATCCATTTACAGGCAATTCACTTTTTGACAAAGATGCCATGAACGCAGAGTGGAGGAAAAAGTTGAAAAAATGTTAGGAAAACTGGATATCCACATGCAAAAGAATGAAATTAGACCCTACCATGATCAAAATAAACTCAAAATGGATTGAAGATCTAAATGTAAGACATGAAACTTTAGTAGGAGAAAACAGGGCAAAAGCTCTATCTATTGGTGTCATATCACCCTCTCCCCACAAGAAAAAAATCATTGACCATGACAAAATATAGCCAACAAAAGCAAAAGTATACAAACATGAACAAGATTGCATCAAAAGCTTCTGAACAGCAAAAGAAATGATCCTCAGAATTGAAGAAAAAAACCTATAGCATGGGTGAAAACATTTGTGAACTATACATCTGTAAGGGGGTAATATCCACAATATATTAGGAATTTCAACTTCTTAATGAGAGAACAAATAACCTATGTTTTTAAATGGTCAAAGGACATGAACATTCCTCAAAATAAATAAATACAAATAAACCATGTAATAAGTACACGAAAAAATGGTCAACATCACTAATTGCTAAGGTTTGGATATGAGGTGTCACACAAAAAGTGCTGTTAATGCAGGAATATTCAGAGATGAAAATGATTAGATTATGAGATCTGCAACAGTCCCTTCCTGGTTAGAATGTACCATCTAGGTGGTAACTGGCTGAAGGTTGTCCCTGGGGTGTGCCCTGGAAGGGTTTGTCTTCTTTGTGGTCCCTTTTTTCTTTCTCTGCTTCCTGACTCCACCATCAGCTAAGCAGCTTTCCTCTGCTAGGCCTTTCCCCCAAGATGTGCTGCCTCACCTTGAATCTAGAGCAATGGAGTCAGCCGTCTACGGACTGAGACTTCTGAAACCATGAGCCCCAACTAACCCTAACCCTCCTCTCAGTTGTTCTTGTTGAGTATTTGGTCAATGATGCATAAATGAACTGAAACAGAAATTGATACCAAGTAGGGTTCTTGCTGTGAGATCACCTCACACCTGTTAGGATAGTTATTTTCAACAAGATGTTGGTGATGATGTGAAGAAAAGGGAACACTTACTATTGATGGGAATGTAAATTAGAGCAGCCATTATGAAAACAGTGTGGCGTGTCCTTGAAAAATGAAATTGCCATCCACCCCCATGCCAGTCTGCATGCATTCTCAATTGCTCTTGGTTCCATGTCCAATATGGTGACTCTCAAGGACCAGCGTGACTCAGCATCTTCTAAAGAAAGAACAAATGCCCAGGATTGCAATTGTCAGGGTTGGTGTTATTAGCCTAGCCTGTGCCATTAGATGCTTCTTTTTAAATTTTTGTTCTTTTTAGTTATACACGACAGTAGAATCTATTTTGAAATATTTATACAAACAAGGAATATATCTTATTCTAATTAGGATCCTGGTCTTGTGGATGGACACAATGTTGAGATTTATTGTGGTATATTCATATATGTATAGTCATTAGCTTCTTAATGAAGGACTTTGTAAATGAACTTGCTTTTGTTGAAGTCGTGGAAAACAAATTGAAGGGAGAGATGATAGATCTTCAACATTCACTGACTTTTTCTTAGACCACCAAAAATTGGCAAAGATTATAAAGTGACTACAAACTTTAAGCTAGTTATTATCACAATTGGGGCATGTCAATAAAGGCAGAAAGCAGTCTTAATTTGGTTCAGTGTAATATGAACATCTTCAAATTCATCATTCCTAATGTTGTAAAAATAGTCAAAACTGTAAGTTGCTTGTTATTTCCAATCCAGTGGATATCTTGCCTACATATCTGGAAGGTAAGTGGCATTACCAAAAACCAGATTATTAGAAGTGATTGCAATCTGAATTCAACCCAGTTCCATTACCTGATGAATGGAAGAAAGATTGGAAGTTCATTCATTATACTCTTATGGATGGGTCCTTGGGGAGCATGCATACTCTAGTGTGTTTGTATGGAGTGAAATGAATGTTGCTGGCATCTCCCTGAAAATTCTGCACCTGGATTTAGGTGCTGATGTGCCTCAGAAACAGCAGAAAGAGGTTCATCAACACATGGCTGATAGTGTTTAAGAAGTGATTGAACTGCAAAATTATATATCCTTGGCTATTGGGCTATCTGGAAGATTTGGCAGAAAGTATAATGCAGAATCTTAGGCATATGCATCCAATTTCCACCATGATTAAGAGCTTCTAATGAAAGGATGATGTCTTAGAACAAAATGAAATCTCAGATATTGTGAAGGTGACTGACTCCTAAGGAAGAAGCCCATTTGAAGAGTACATATGCACTTTGGGAAATCCAAAAAGAGCTGCAATTTTAAACTCTTCTAATGTTATACCACTTCACTGGGTGACAACAGGATTTTAGTTGGAGGTTGTGCATGATATCCTTTTTATGTGATCTGTGATTAAAGCAGTAATATTAATATGGCCTGGGAGAAACATCAATTTCCTAAAGTTAGAAATAGGAATGGTTCATAAAACTCTACAGCTATATCTTGATGCTGGATTGTACTTGTGTACTTCTAGAGTGGTTAATGTAAAATAGTTCTGCCATCTCTGAGGTACCACTACCAAAGTTGCATATGCTCCAGCTGCCCTTCAAACCAAATGTGTGTTTACTCTGTTATGTAACTTCTGGTTCCTTCACCAAAGATACTTAGCCAAATGTTTGCCCCCCTGACATATGCACCAAATCATCCTAGGATCCAATATGTAGATCCAATATTGTATGTCTTGTGCATAGCTGTTTTAATAGATTGTATTTTGTGTTATATAAACATAAATATACATTGTCCTATAAGGAAGAAAGATCTACATATAAACAATGCAAGAAACTATCTGAGTGCCATATCAACTAAACTCTGAATTAACATTGAAGAGAAAAAAAATTAACATAGAACCACAACATGCTCTAGCAATTCCACTACTGGTTACATATCCAAAGGATAGCAAATAACTACATTGAAGAGATACTTGCATTCTCATGTTCACAGCTATATTATTTACAAGATTTGTGATATGGAATCAATGTAAGTATCTGTCAAAAGATGAATGGATAAATAAAATGTGGTATACATACACAATGGAAATCCCTGGGGCAACATGGGTGAAGTTGGAGAACATTAAGGAAAATAAGGCACACAAAGACACCACATGATCTCACTGATAAAATCTACATAAAAATCAATAGAATGGTGGTGGTTAGGGGCGAGATGGGCAGTGTGGGGATTGGGGGATATGGGTCAAATGATACTGTTGGGGCTTAGAATATGACCCCCTGAAGTATGGTGCTTTGGTGTGTTGAATACTTCCTGTAGATTGGAAGGCATCAGAAGCAAAATACTCACTTTATCTGGCCCTCCTTCCCTCTTATCTTCTTCCCCTTGAAGTGAATTATAACAACCAGAATTTTTCTTCCCCAAGGCAGGTCATAGAAACTAGAACCCCTGTCCCTTGCAGCATGCCATGAAACCTAGAAGGGTAACTTTCATCCCTCTCCTTTGAATACCTTTGTACCAAAGGCTCCTGCCCATACTTGATTATGACTTGCAAGTTTACATCTAATCACAGTTGATAAAGTGCATATATATATCATATATATGTCATAATTACATATATATGACATATGATACTTGTCATACATAATATGTAATATGTAATATGAATATTACATATATATGATAAATATATGATACATATATCACCTTACATATGTACTACATCCTCATCTTTCTCTGAGACAACTTATTTCCCAAGAATAGTGGGCATCAGATAAAACAACTAGGGTTTAGTTGACAAATATAAGCCCATGATGATCTATCTTCAAATGGCAATCCTGAATCCCACCAGGATGCAAAATACCTGCTTTGGCATGATAACAGATGGCTCACGAGTCCATAAGCTTTCCCTTTATTCCTGGGCTTCATAGTTCTCTCAGCTTATAATTTCCCTGCAATACCTAACTGATTCGTCCCGCAAACCCAACAATTCTAAGAACCCAGATCTTATAGTGAGGACCAGATGCAGTCCCCTATGATTTTCAGTGGTTCTTTTTGTTATGCATCTTATAGATTCAACTCCAGGCAGAAGAGAATAAATCTTATCCAGCATTGCTAAATATTAGGTTCACCTTCATATTATGAGGTACTATCAAGTTGAAGGTGATTTAGAATAGTAATTTAAAATAGTTTCTAGAAATAGTGTTCCTGCGTTCCCGTCCTGGTTCCACTGACTAGTCAAGTTAAGTGCTCTTAGTAAAATGGGATGATATTACGCACTCGATTCCAAGGACTTTTGTAAAGATTAAACAATGCAAATGACATCTTTGACGGATAGTAAATGCTCAACACATGTTAACTACCATTCCAGTACAACCCACATACCTTCTTGGGAGTGCCGTTCTCAAACACCTAGATTTCATACTCATAGCAATAGTTGAAACGCATACGTACCACTAATATTCACTGTATATTTTGTACGTAATACTGTATTATGCCCATTATAATTAACACAAAGTAAAGTGAAGGATATAAATTTTAAGTTATACTAAAACTTTCCTTGCTCTAAACTTTTCTAAAAGGCTCTTTGTGGGTATTTAACTCTAGTTTGTAACCTCCTGTATAACATGACACCTTGCCTGTAGCTGATGCTCAATAAATGTTAAAAAAAAGAATATGAGGTTTTATGTTAAATGGTCATTGTTGTAACAATGACATATTTGAATGCAAACATGCTCAGAAGTGATGTCCTTGTATTGATTTTTAATAGATCTGCTAGCTTTCAGCTGCTAAAGGTCAAGCTTCAGTCGTCTTCCTCAGAGAATTAGTTGAAAGAGAGAGTTTGTTACATAGCATGAACAGCTGGTATCCCAAAAGGGACATTTACAGGGAGAAGGAGGAAGGTTCTCAAAGGCATTCATGTCCTATTCAAAACTGTTTGCTTAATTCTCCTATCTGGACTCTTACTGAAAATAAATGCCATTGCTCTCTCTTTAAAAACCCTAGAGCTGTTAGAGAATTTAAGGTTGTTTAATAACCATAGCTCTCATTTTTTTTTTTTTTTTTTGATGGAGTGAACTATAGGTGTAGATCTTCAACCTGGAGGACTGCCTGTGGACTGGGTGGGAGCGTGTGTTTTATTTCCTCCTCCACCAGATGAGAGGATATAAAAGCAGTCACCTGTCAACCCACTCCAGCAATGAAATTCAGCAGCCTATTGTCCCAATCACTGCTCTCAATCACTCTAAACGGCCTCCAGAGACAATCATTATTATAGGACATGTTCCTAAGAGTAGATAAATGGAACTCCACCTGCCAGCCTGCATAGGGAAAGATGGACATTCTTGGCCAAAAATATGAAAGGGCCTGGAGCTTTATTGACATTTACATCAAAAATAGTTAGCAATGAAAGCAGCTGTTGTGGCGTGCTTTCACCACGACGTGTTTGGAATATGCTGTGAATTGAAATACAGACCTCCTGACAAGCAATTTACCTTCTGTCAGTCTCCATGTGCTTGCAGCATTACTGGTACTTGCTGTGATAGGCCACTTAAAGCTGCACATGTGTACAGTTTGGATGAAAGATTAACTACAATTTGAGGCAGGAAGCAACGAATTGTGGAGTGTCATTCATAATGGCCTACATTGTCATCTGCAGGGTGACACCATAGCAAGAAGGTGCCTCTGTTGTGACTGCCTTATGGAATCAGATATCATTCATTCTAATGAAGATCTGACTACAATTCTAATAAGCAGAGTGCAAGACAGCTCAGGACTGGAAGCATTAATCTGCCTTGTTTGTTGACATTACAGTAATGGCTAAAATGCCATTATGCAAGAAGTTCTTTCAGAAGCCATTCAACAGGGGCAATTGTAATACAGTGTATAACGGCCTGGAACAAAGGATGTGCCAGAAGTTAATTTCTGTATTTATTCTTCTTAGTTGATGCAGTACATTGAGTTTTTCCCTCTTAAAAACTTTCAGTAGATGAAACAGTATGTCTCCTAAGTAAAATAATGATTGCTTTGTGCGAGTAACATCTAGAAGTCCTCTTCAAAGCAAAATTCTTTAGGTACCAAGTTTTGATGCCCCTTAGTGATGTAGCATCACTTATTTGAATGATGATTAAATGCTTACCAGCTCTTTCCCTAAAACTTGCTCTAAACCATGCTATCTGCTATTCTCGAAACGATTTAGTCACATCTACTTATTCACACAGAGGATGAATAACTGATGTAGTTTTCTCCTCCACTGGCTAAGGAGTTCGTCATTTTCAATCTGATAAACTGCTTAATAGTGTAAGGTCAATGGGCAACCGCCAAAGCCA
>JAJEJO010017552.1:0-25466 GCA_020662805.1 Glaucomys volans | reverse complement strand
CAGCTTTTTTTTTTTTTTTTTTTTTTTTTCTTTTATTTACTTATTGATTCATTGAACACAAATGGAGTACAGCTATTGTTTCACTGGTTGTACACAAAGTAGAGTCACACCATCTGTGCATTCATGCATGTACACAGGGCAATGGTATCTGTCACACATTGTTATTAATTTTACCCCCCACCCACCCCCACCCCTCCCTTCCCTCTATGCTAGCTATCTTTCCTCCATTCTTGCCATCTTTCCCCCCCACATTATGCATCATCATTCATATATCAGAGAGACCATTCGGCTTTTGGATTTTTGGGATTGGCTGATCTCACTTAGCATAAGAGTTTCCAACATCATCCATTTACCTACAAATAACATAATTTTATTCTTCTTTATGGCTGAGTAATATTCCATTGTGTATATATACCACAGTTTCTTTACCCATTCATCTACTGAAGGGCATCTAGGTTGATTCCATAACCTAGCTATTGTGAATTGAGCAGCTATTCTTCCAATCTTTAATAGCAGTTTCCTCACTTTTTTTAAACCTTCCCAGCAGCTTCCTCAGAGGTCACTGGACTTCTGTTTACTTGCTCAGTGCACGTTATACATTAACTAACCCTCCTCAGCGTCATTCCAGCCGCTGCCTACAGCCTGTTCCAAGGCCACACCCATATTTTTAGAGGTTTTTAATGGCCACACCCTTCTTACAGGTATCAAAATCTGTATTCATTGCCTATTGCTGTGATACAGATTACTCAGAAATGTAGTGGCAAAAATTACTATCTGAAGGGTTCTGTGGGTCAGGAATTGCAGTGGCTTTACCAAGCAGCTCTGGCTCAGGGCTCCTGCAGGGTTTTAGTGAAGATGTCAGCCAGGACTGTGGTCACTTGAAAGTTTGAGGTAGAGGATCCACTTCCAAGGTGGCTGCTTCTCATGGCAAGTGAGGCTGACCCTTGGCAGGTGGCCTCAGTTGCTCTCACCTGGGCCTCTCCAGAGTGCTTCTTGAAGTTTCTCCTTACGTGGAGGTCAGCTTACTCCAAATAGATCATCTGAAATAACAGGGTAAAAGCTGCTGTACCCTTGGTGACCTAGCCTCAGAAATCGCACGCTGTCAGTTTTGTACCATCCTGTTGGTCACGTAGGTCATGGAGAGGGAGGTCTGAGCAAGGGCGTGAATCAGGAGGTTTGGATCATAACTACCTTGGGTCAGTCACTTAGCCTTCTCTCAAGCTTCAAAAATAGCAACACCATCCTTAGGGTATGGCTGTGAAGGTTGAAGGAGAAAAGGTCTGTACAGTACAGTGGCTACCATGAGTGGGCACTGGCTGCTTAACTGACGCTGTTTTTGGTGGTGTCCCCTCAGGCTGCCAGGAGATAGCAGAGGAGTTCCGTGCCCAGGAAATCGATGGGCAAGCTCTGCTGCTGCTCAAGGAGGACCATCTGATGAGCGCCATGAACATCAAGCTGGGCCCTGCCCTGAAAATCTACGCCCGCATCAGCATGCTCAAGGACTCCTAGGGCTGGCTGGGCAGCCAGGATCCTGGCCTGGGGGTCCTCCCAACTGAGCAGAGCCAGACAGACATTCCTTGAGGGCCCCAGAAATGGGGCCAGTTGGAGGAAAGGGGCCTCCCTAGGGGCATGGCTGGTGAGGAGGTCTGGGCACCTCCTCAATGGCTCTCAGGGGCCTTTCATTTCTGTGGGAGGGGCAGAGAGGTAGGTGGCACAGAAGATGGGGCTTTATGCTTGTAAATATTGATAGCACTGGCTTCTTCCAAAGTCCCAGTACTCTAGCCCCGCTCTCTTCCCCTCTCTCTGTCCCCCGTTTTCCAGGGGGTTTATGGTCAGGGCTCCCCAACCTAAGTTGGGTTCCTTCCAAGGGCAGCCAGGAGGCCTGGAGCGAGGCCTGGAGCGCCCTTGCCTTCCTTCCTCCACTTCCTTCTCCAGGCCTGGTTAACCTTCCGTTGCCAGCTTCTCCCCCTTCAGCCTGTTTCGGCAGCAGCCAGGGGCTTCCCTACACCCAGTGCAGGTGGAGAGAGAGAAGCTGGGCCCAGTTTGGCCATGCCTGCTGGCATAGACGCCTTAATGCTGTGTGTGTGACTGTGTGACTGTGGGAGCCTGGACTGACAGATAGTCCACAGCTGCCCTCTGGCATCTCCAGGTGTTTTGTAGCAAACGGCCACTTAGTGCTTTGTCCTGGACTCCACTCCGCCTGAGGATGGGGAATAGAAAAGAAGGGCAGCCTCCAGGGAGAGGTGAGTCCAGACCAGGTGGAGAGTAGAGTCCCCCTCCAGAGGAGTGGAGAGGTCTCTAAAGTCCCTCCCCACACTGTGACATCCCCCGACTGCCCTGCTGCCTCATAGACAGCATTAAGGAAACTGCCTGTGGGCTGGGCACATAGCCCAAGCCAGGCCGAGCCTCTTGGTCTGCCTGCATGCCCACCCACCCTGGGAGCTCGAGTGGTGGGGCCCAGAGAAGTAAGCAGGGGGAGAGCAGCCAGAGTCACTGTCAGTGTGAAGAAGGCAGCCTTTGATCTCCATTCCCACACTTCTTTGCTTATAAAACTTCCTAGCAGCAGTTACAGCTACCTGAGGAGGAGGCAGGGCAGGAAGGGTGAGGACCTGCCTCTGACTTGCCCTGTCCTTGCAGACTCCTGGGGGAAGAGTTGGACTCTTCCCAGAAAGGGGTGGGCGCCTCGGCTTGTTCTATTCCCCACCCACACCCCCAGGCAAGGTTGGAAATGAAGGACTTTTTTTAACCTTTTTGTTTTTTAAAAATAAATCTGCAAAATCTGCCTCTTCTGTGCCTTTCTCCCCCTGGTGATACCAATCCCAGACCAAATGGCTACTTTTTACAGATAAGGAAAAGGAATGGACCCTGGGTCGAAGGAGGGACATCCACCTCAACTGAACAGTGCATCCTTCACTCTTAACTGGGACCCCCAGATCATTTGAGGGTGCTCCTAGCCCCAGTTCACAGGGTGTCCCTTAGAGCTGGAGGGTCCAGAAGCCCCTTCAGCTTTGAGCCCCAGTACCTGCAGGTTCCACCTGGGAGATTTCCAGCAGCATCTGGAACACCTGAGGCAGAACCCAGACTTCATCCTCCAGCAGATGGCCTTGGAGGGAGAGCCCTTGGGATACCTCAGGTTCACTCAGCACTCTCCAGCCTTCTTTATGATTAATACAGAAGAGGTGACACTCATGCCTTGCCTAAAGTAGGAGGAAGGATGCCCCAGACCAGGCCGTATGCATGCAGGCATAGAGCGTGACTCTGCACATGCAGATGAGTGGGTCCGAGCTGGTTAAGTTGGGTGAGGAGTAAGCAGCCAGCAGTGGCTGGAGTTGGCCATCCAGAAAGTCTTTCCTTGGATATGGACGGGGCAGTAAGGAGACAACTGCCTCACTGCTCCTTCCCCTGGACTGGGGTTTTCCTTAAGGTGTCTTAGGAATGTTGGTTTTGAGGCTCAGCCCCTCCTGTACTGAATGAGATTAGTCACAGTAACTTGTAAGAACATACCCTCCCTATTTGGTACTTCTCTTTGGAGAGCCTGTTAAAATGTAACTACCAGCTGGAGGAGGAGGAGAAAAACTGATTGGTTGGTATCCAGTGGGACTAGGGCCTGCCTGGAAGGCTTAGTGTCCCAGAGGCAGGGAACACTTTGGGAAGTGAGGGGGTGCAGGGAGGCTTGGTGGAGATTCCCTGGGACCAAGGCAAGGAAGCCTCCTGTCCCTCTTTCCTCTGAACTAAGGCACGCAGGCCATGTGCGCAGGTGCACTGCAGGCAATAGCCCTCTAGGTAGGTCTCTGCTTCTGGACCTTGACTTTTCCTTTACGGGGGGGGGAAAAAATGACAAACAAGCCCCACCCCAGTTTGCTGTTAGTGTGTACCGGCAGAGAGGGAATGAAAACCACTACTTTAGAGAACATGGTGACTGCGGGGATTGGCTTGAACAACTAAACGTTTGTTTTCCTCACTACTTTAAGGTTGTCAGGGTTTTGTTTTTTAGGCTCAGAATTCGTATTTTATTCTAAAAACATGTTCTCAGTAAATAAGGGTGATATATATGTACATACATGCAATCCTTTTTTAACTTTTATTGGTGCATGTTAATTACCGAAGTGTAGGAACCTATTGCAAGTTTAAAGCATGCATCCTTAAAAATGTATTTGCTCCTGAGGCTTACACTTGACACAGAAATTTGCTAACCTTTGATCTTCACCTTCAATTTAAAAAAATATTTTCCCACCATGAATGTATGCTTAAAATAGAAGCAAAATTTCATGCAATGATACCTACCTGTCAGAATGCACACTGTACATTCTGATGCCGTTTCAATATTCTTGGTCCAACTTTTAAAATCTTGATCACGATCCACTAAACTAACTTCCTGGACCTCTGATGGAACACAGCTTGCACTTTTGAAAACAGCTAGCATGAGTTTCACAGAACTGTTCCACGGCCCTGATCTTATCTCACACTGGCCTGAGTGTTGACATATGTATCCCACTTTGCTGAGAAGTGAATTGCTTAAGGTCACCATTCCCAGTAACCTCAGCTCTAGCTGGGGCTCTGCAGAACGGGGCTTTCCGGGTCTACGGGTGGGAATACCATATCCGGGCCCCCTGCAACTCCCAGGAACGAAACTCTGAAGAGGGCTTGGGACCCCTGGGGAGGGAAAAGAAGTTCATATAAATAGCTCAGTCTCTGGCCAACCAGAGCTGGCCTTACTCAGATCCATCCTCTTGCAGGTGATTGGCCCCACCCTAGAGCCAGCTACCTCGAGTTCGCCCCACCCTAAGCAGGTCTCTCTTGGGCAGTACGCCTCTGATTGCTTCTGTGGGTGTGGTTCCTGAGGTTAGGGGCTGGAAGGAGCTGGTTTGTCCCTGTCACCCGGAACAGGTCATTTCTTCCCCAGCTCTGAGCTGAGAAAGTTCGTGGCAGGCTATCCCACTGGCTTCTGTCTATGGCTCTCAAGGAGGGACTCAGGTAAGTGGAGAACAGCTCGGAGGGCGGTACAGCCGACCTACAAGGGGTACAGTCCAAGGAGAGGCACCTGCTAGCCCGCTAAGACCATCTGAGCCACGAGTCCAGAGAAAAGGTGACTCACAGCCATGCCATGGACTGGGGTGGGGGAGACTGCATCCCAGGAGATTGTGCATCTGGTGAAGAGCTGGATGCCTCTTCTCTTCTTGGTGAGGTAGAGAGCAAAGGCACAGGGAGGTTCTCTGTCCCCACTGGGCTTGACTGTCCAGGACTAGGAACTTGTTCCTCCTTGAAGACCAATGGCTGATCCTGAAAGGGAGGAGAGGGAGAAGGCATGGGCAGGGCTTGAGGGACCACCTTCGGCTGCTGGAACTGGGCCAGACAGGTCCTTTTGAAGATATTTGACCAAGGAATGTGGAGGAGTGAGTTAGGCAGGCACCTATGGGGTAGGTGCTCCAGACTGGGGCACAGGAAGAATAGGTGGAGGTGGTGGGTCCCTACCCCAGGCTTGAGTCCCAGCATTCGCTCTCACCTGGCCATTTGAGCTTGCCTGGCCCGCTCAGGGCCAGCCCTGCCTGCCTACCCTGACAGACCAGTGCCCAAGGTAAACTCTGGCTTGTCCTACCCTGGTTGGGTGGGGTTAGGGGACTGGCTAAAAGGGTCAGGAAAGCAGATAAGGGCAGAGTGGCCAGTTCCTGCCATTTCCTACCCCTGTAGCACAGCCAAACTTGCCAGCTGCCAGTACCACGACTCAGGCTTCCGGAAGCCGGAAAAGCACAGCTGCAGTCAGTCTTCCAGGAGTCCAGAGCCAGCTGAAGGCAGAGTGTAGAAGGGGAGGCTTCTTGCAGGAAAGACACTGGCCACTGGACACAGGTCACTTGGGAGGAGCCAGGCACCCTGGTAAGAGGTGCTCAGGTTGCACAGGGGTCCTGTCGCAAGGAGCCCATATGCCATTCAGGCCCTGCTTGGGAGTCAGACCTAAAGTGAAGGCTCAGTCCTTCCAGCATGGGATGCTGAGCAAGTGATTTAACTTTTTCTGAGCTTTGATCTCACAAAGGTAGAGATAATCCTAGCTCCTGTGAGGGATTATGGTCAGACTTTAACCAGACGGTACATGAAATTCTTAGCAGTGTCTGGAATTATTAATGAGTGCAGACTTAATTCTGGAGAAAAGAGAGTTTAAAGCAAATAAGTAACGGTCAGTTTGGGAAGGGACAAAGAAAAAGCACCCAGCCATTGCTTCATTCATTCATTTACTGAACAAATTATTCACTATTTAATAACACCAAGTATGAGGCAGACTCTGGGCTTTGGTGCCAAGAGTACCAAGTGTGATTAAAGAGGGGCACTCAGCCCAGCAGAGCAGACTGTGCCCTCATGAGTTGGCAAGGGCCAGAGGAACCTCCTGGGGAAGAGGGTAGGGGGGTTTGAGGAAGCCTTAAAGGAGGGAGCCAGGAACTAAGGATGATTGGCAGAGGATGGGAAAAGTGGTCTGAGCAGATGGAGGAGTGGACCCAGTCAAGGCCTGCTCAGGGAACTTCATGTGAAGGTGAAGGAGTCCCCTGTTACAGTCTTCCTGCTACAGGAGTCCCCAGGAGAACAATGAGGAACAGACAGACAATGCATACAGACAAGAGGGGAGCCTGGGCACTAGGAAAGAAGGAAAGCCATGAACCCAGTGAATAAGCCACTGTCAGGGAAGGGAGAAGAGGTTCCCCACACCACAGAAAGAAGATGATACAGGAAAATGCAGACTGCAGCCAAAGAGGCATTTAGTTGGAGGGGTTTGTGGGACACCACTGTCCAAAGGACACCTGACTCCTGTGTCCAGCAACAGTGCTGGGTTGGAGAAGGTGGTGCAGGAGGACGTGCAGACAATTGTAACAGTTCCCAGGGACCGGCCCAGCTATGGGTGGCAAGTGCAGGAATGCCCGGATGGGATGCCATAGGGCGGTCTGCACAGAGCTGTGGGGGAGGGCAGGGTCCTGGGTGTGGATTTTATTCAAGAGCAGTGAGACATCATTCGAAGACTTTGACCAGGGGAGGGGTATGTTCTTGTAAACATTTTGAAAGATCATTCTGGAGTGTCGGGGGCCTGAGTAGCAGCAGGGAGGTTGGTGAGGTGGCCAGGGGAGTTGTCCAGGTGTGGGGCACAATGGCTTAGAGTGCAGTGAGAAGAGGGGAAGGCCATTGGAGGGACTGAGTGTGTTTGTGGTGGTGGCCAGAGGCTTGCTGGAGAGCTGGATATGGAAATGGGAGAAAAGAGGCATCGAGAGAGACTCCAAGGCATGTGAGAAATAGGGCAGAGGAATGATCAGGATGTCATTTGCCAGAGTGGGGAGCAGGTTTCCAAGGAAAATCTAGGGTTCCTTTTTGGACATATGTATTTGAGATGCTGTGAGATCCTCAAATGGAGAGCTCAGGCAGCACCAATGCCCTCAGGTCACTACACCCACGATACCCAGATCAGCCCCAGCAGAGGCTCCAGACTTGCAAAGCCTGATGGGAGGCAACTAGACACACCATGGAAGGAGCGATGCTCATTGTACAAGGTCAAGTAGGAGGTGGGTTGTGGAGCCCCTTCCACCCTCCACTCTGAGTCCACCACCAACAGCTGGTGCATCTCCTCTAAATCCACACTGTCCAACATAGAACAGCCACAAGCCACATGGGCCGAAGAGCCCCCGCAGTGGGCTCTAAGTCTGAAATACACACTGGATTTAGTATTTAGACATAGCAGAAAACAAGTCTGGAAAATATCTCAATTTTTATATTGAATACACATTGAAAAGATATGTGCGATATGTTCAGTTCAATAAAAATACTGTTCAAATTAATTTCACCTGTTTGTTTTCAAATGGTTTTTAATGTGGCTACTATGAGATTTTTAATTACCTATGTGGCTCACATTTGATTTCTAGCAGCCCACACTGTTCTGTCTAGACTCTTCCTGTCGGTTTATAGAACATGGATATGCACGTGAGTTCAAGGACACACGGCCTAGGAGCCTCTCCTCACTGAAGTGAGATCTGCCTCCGAATGGGGTCCTGTTACTCCTTCTCCACTTAACATATTAGGGTCTCTTTTGCATATGTATTATCGACCTCATCCTTTTAAGGGGCCATGTTGGCCTCCATTAAGGAGATACGTATAATTCTTTCATCCAGTTCCCTACTGATGAACACTGAGGCTACTGAAATCCATTTGCTTTTCAAACAATGCCACAGAATATCCCTGGACTGTCCACTGTGGAGCGTCCATGCCCAGAGGCAGGAAGAGGGGAGGGGAACAATGAAATATAATAATGGAGGGGTCAGATTTTGATAGCTCCTCGGGCAGCACTGAGAGATGTGGACTTTATCCTGAAGTTGGAAGGAAGCAATATGATAACTTGTTTTCCTTGTAAATTGGTAACCCTGTATTTTTCTTCATTATAAAAGCAACCTGAGTACATTGCAGACAATGGGAGAGGAAAAATAACTACTGTATCCTACTACGCAAACAGTTAAGTTTCCCCCCTTTCCTCAGATTCTTCTTCATTCTTGTACAATTGCCTTCCTGGTGCATGTCACTTTCAGATCTCGCTTTTATCCTTGCACACTCTGAGGTAAGGATTTTCCTGAGACTGCACGGTTTCCATGACAAATTTGTTTAGCCAGTTCCTCTGGCCAGACACTGGGCCTTTCTCAGGTTTACCTGAGCGGTGCCTGAGCAGCTCAGACTGTGTGTGTCCCTGTGGATGCTTTCTAGGCAGCAGTCAGCAAGATGGTCTCCCTCTTGTCAAATAAACACTCACTTCCACTGACTCCAGCCCCAGCCCCTTCCGGTTTTCATCCTGTGTCCTTTCTGCTTACAGCTCAGCTTCTAGGAAGTCACCCACATGGCACCTCCCACTCACTGCTCAATCTCCTCCTCTCCCTGCATGCTCTCTACTATGGCACCCCAGTCTTTCCTGTGAACCCCAGAACTCTCTCCTGAGCCTGCCTACTCTCCAGGCTTCTCCCCACAACTAGAAGAGCAGACAGCCCTGTCCCTGACGCTGGTGGCCAACTGTTGCCTGACAGCCCTTCACCACCCACTTCCTCCACCTGCCACCCATCTGCCACCCGCACCCAGGAGCTCCCACAGCGGCACACACCTCCCTCACCTCCAGCTCATTTTCCTGCATCCCTCCCTCCCAGCACAGCCTGTCTAGGCTCAATGATTCAGACTAAGTACACATTTTTATTATACAATAAAACTCTGGCTGTGGCACTCCCTGGAGGAAATACCTTTTCCTGCTTTCCATGGCCCTCAAGATGAAGCCCAAGCCCCTGAGCCTGGACTGTGGGCGCTGGTGGCCTGGTCCAGCTGGCCTCCACAGCCCTGGCTCTCACGTGCAGAGGGCCCTGCAGTCCCACCCAGCTCTTTCCCACCCCACACCGCGCTCACTGGTGTTTCCTGCTCCTGGTCACCCCTCCCCCTTCACCTTCTCCTTTGCCTGAATAACTTCTAATTCTTCAGGTCCTGGCTTAGAGGTCACCTCCTCCGGGAAGCCTCCCGACTTCCTCACTATCTGCCAGGACTTGGGGTCACTCTCCTGCTTGTCCTCGACACCCAGGATGCGCCCTACTCAGCATTCACTGCACAGTGCAGCCTGTCACATCACCTGTCCTTTCAGTCCCCATCCCTGCTGCATCCACATCTTCCTGGTTTCACATCTGAGCACAGGGTCTGTCCCCTCACCTCTAAGTCCTTGACCTAGCACGGTGCCTGAGGTTGTGCTTGTGCCCAGCACACACATGTGGAAATAGCCTGATGACCGTCTGGATGTGTGCACCTTTTTCCACACTGAAGGTTATCTCCTTTGGACAGATTCCCAGCGACTGGGGGTCACTGAATCAGAGGGAATGAGCACTCAAAGGGTTGAATTCCCATGGAAATTTCCACAAGGCCTAACAATCCACACACCTACCAGCAAGCAAGAGAGCCTGCCTCACTGTGCGCCGAAGGCTTGGCTGTTTTCATTATATCTGTTTTTTAAAGTGTTCATTTTATAGGCAAAACCGACCACCCTGCTCTAATTTGTATGTCTTTGATTACTAGCGGGGGAACATTTTTCCATATGTTTGCCTACTGAAGGCATCTCTTTGAGGATTTACCTGTCTGTGTGACACACACACTATTAAAGGCGGCCGAGGTTTTACAAGATGGCTCTGGGGGCTGTGTAGGGAGCGACGGGGAACAGCCAGGGAGCTCCTGCAGGGGTCGTGGTGCAGATGATCAAGGTAGGGTATGGAGGAGGTTGCAGTGGGTGGAGGGACAGGAGGGACCAAGATCTAGAAGGCCAAGTCAACCCCACCTGGGGGCTGAGAGTAGACCATGGGTACAGCAGAGGGACTGGTCTGGGGCCACAGGTTTCAGGTTGGCCAGATGAGTGGGAGGAGGTGCCATGTGCTAAGAAGCTGCCCAGGTGGACACACGCACACTGCTAAGCGGTTCTCAGGGCCTCTCCTGGGTTTGCCTCTCAAGCAACCATTCAGTGGGACAGCAGGAAAAGGCAGAGGCAGGAGGGTCTGAGGCAGGCAGCCTTCTTGCAAGAGCAAGGGAGCCAAAGTTTGGAAGGATGCAAAGGGCAGGGAGCAGCGCCTGGTCGGTTAGGAAGAGTCGTCATCACAGCTGAGTTTTGTGAATGATTACGGTGTGTGAGTCCCTCGTTCTAATCACTCAGCTCATGTTATCTCAGAGTCCACGGCAGCCCTCTGAGGCCTTACTGCCCCATCTTACAGATGAGAATGATGTGCAGAGCGTCAGGCCTCGCCTGAGGTCAGTTAATAGGTGGTAGACTAGGATTCAAACCAGAGAGTCTGGTCCCAGTGTCTGCTCCTTATCACGTGGTTCCAGAAGATTCTCAACATTTGAGACCCTTCCTGGATTTACCATAGACAAATTCCAAATGTACCTCCCCTAATTCAGAAATTGGGCCACTAAGGTCTGTGGAACGAACTCTCCCCAGCCTGGCTTGGGGCTGCCACAGGCACATGGACTCTGACCATAGCCCAGCAACTCATCTCTATGTCCCAGACGGCTCTTCACTCTCAGCCACCACCCTGCAAATTATCCTGGAGCCTCTTCTTGCCTAGTCTCTTGTCCAAGGTCATCCTCATCCCTACCTAGGCCAAGCCCCGCAAGCCTGCCCAAGGTCATGCCTTGCACCACTGCTGTCCAGAGGAAAGGATCAGACTCAGCACTCCTCAGATGAGCCCTGGTTAGGCAGCTGAGGCCACCTCCACTCCATGACATCAGGCAGCGGGAAAAAGGGTGGGGATGTTCTCTGAGTACTGAGATGGGATAACTCAGACATGATGGTCAGCGAGGAATGCAAGGTGCAGAACAGCCCGTTCACTGTGCTGCCATTTGAGGAAGAGTAAAAGAAAGAGGAAGAGAGCACTGGCGACCACATTCACCGGTCCCTGTGTATGCACAGACCACCCTGGGAAAGACACGAAATGGGTCACACTGGCAGAGGAACAGGAAGGAACTTCTCAGGGTTACATACTCTTTCATCCCTTTGAAGGTCTGTACCAAGTGAACAGAATTATTCTTACTCAAAACAAAAATAAAATGAAGCATTAGAATCACAAAAATGATTTCTACTATGCACACGCTTGCGTGTGTGTGTGTGTGTGTGTGTGTGTGTAAATGAGCTGCCGATGCCCCTTCCTTCCAGGCCCAGGAAGAAAACCTTCTGGTGGCTGATCCTGCTTGCACTTGGCCTCTTAGGGTTGCTCCTTCTGAACTGGGTCTCCACAGTCAGGTACAAACCCCTTCCCCAGCACCTGAGATGGGACCACCAGGGTCACTTTTAAAGTGACTTTTTCCAAGTACCTTGATGAGAGGTGGAGGGTGGTGGCTAGCTTGGCCTGGGCAAGTGTCCTTGTGGGCCCTCCCTCCTGAGCAAGCGACATGCTACTTCTTGCTAAGGTTCCTTAGGCATCTGGAAACCTTCATTCCCATGGGTGTCTGCCCATCAGCCACAATGCTCCTGCTGAGAGACAACTTCACAGGTGTCCTGCATCCCTGGTAAGGAGCTGCCATCCCTCCCACTCTGTGAATGCCCACAAACTTAAACCTCTGTCCCAGGTCCCTGTCCTCTCAACTCCATCCCAGCAGAGCCAGGCATTGCACCCACCAATCCCAGGGGCCCTACTGGTTTATGTTTCTCAGTCCTTTAACTGTCTGGGGCAGTTCCAACAGAGGGGCAGGAACTGGTCTGATACATTTTGGGTCCCTAGGGGAGGTGGAAGTAAGCATGCACTCCGTGAGTGACTGACTAGAGCTCTCTCCATCCCTGCCCTGGCCAGGGCCCGGCCTGAAGTCCTGACCTGTACCTCCTGGGGGGCCCCCATTATTTGGGATGGCACCTTCAACCCAGATATAGCCCAGCAAAAGGCTAGACGGCAAAACCTCACCATTGGGCTGACTGTCTTTGCTGTTGGCAGGTAAGGTTGGGGGACGGGATCACCACTGTCCAGCAGGGAGTGGGAGGGGTGGGTGATGGATCCAAAGTGCAGCTGGAGGCTGCACCCTTGTCCCAGACTCCCAGGGTGAATGCAGGAATATCCTCTCCCTTCCCCTCTGTCCTGGACACCAATACCATGGAGTCCATACAGCCAGGGGCTCAGAACTGAGTGCCAGAAGGAACCTTCTTAGGGGCAAGGCTGTCCACCTGGAGGCACTGGGTCTCTCCTGAGGAAATGGTGGAGTCTTCCAGGTGAGATGGGAGAAGAGGGAAGGAGCAACTGGGCACACAGAGGGACACAGCTGCCTGTTCAGTATGACGGGTCTCACCAAGAAAGCCAGATGGAGGGAGAGGGGCTGGAGAGCAGAGGGGGTTTGCAAGAGAGTGAATCTAAGCTGGGTAATGAGGGAGGTACAGAGAGGAGGGAGGTGACAGATACTGAGAAGTGGCAGGACACCAGGTCAGAGGACTTGGTGAAGCAGGACTGAGAGGGGGTAATCAGAGGAAGGGACTGGGGGAATGAGAAGCCCACACAGTGGCGTGAGTGAGTTTGCAGTTTTGAAGATGGGACACTAATGGTGACCAAGCCGAGGGAGCGGCCACGGGAGCTATTAGGTGAATGAGGATGGAGGACAGAATCACTGCAGGAAAGGATGTCAATCAAAGAATTGATAGGCCAGGCAATGGATAGGCCTCCAGGTATGGAGTCTCAAGGAACTGAAATTCCAGGATCCTGAGGTCCAGAGTTCCAAGACCCTGTAAGTCCAGCACCCCAAATCCTGAAGTTTCCAAGATCCGTTGATTCCAGCTTCCCACAATTCTACCAGGAATAGAGCAAGTGCAAGCAAAGACACAGGCTTCAATGCCAAGTTGGGTTCAAATCCTGGCTGAAACACTTATCTCCACTTACCAATCAAGTAAACTTTTCTAAGTTGTTAGAGTTTTGCTTGGAGTACAGTGGACTGAACCCAGGCCCAGGGGCACTCTGCCACTGAACAACATCCCCAGCCCTTTTTATTTTATTTTGAGACAGGGTCTCACCAAGTTGCTGAAGCTGGCCTCAAATTTCCAATCCTTCTGCCTCAGCCTCCCAAGTAGCTCCAAGTAGCTGGGATTTACTAAAGCTCTTTAAATGAGATAATGCACATTGACTTATAAGTGCTACATGATAAATGTTCAAAAATATTAAGCATTATTACTTTCATTTTAACACTCCAGTATCCTAAGATCTGGTAATAACAAAGTTTCCAGTATTCCAAGCACTCTGGTTGTGTGAGGAATTAGCACAAGCTCAGTGACTTAAAACAATGTATTATTCTTTTTTTTTAAATTTGTTGATGGACCTTGTTTATTTGTAGGTGATGCTGAGAATCAAACCCAGTGCCTCACACCTGCTAGGCAAGCGCTCTGCCACTGAGCTACAATTCTAGCCCCAATGATTTTGTGCACCAGGAATTCAGGGAGGGCTCAGCAGGAAAGGCTCCTCCTCCCAGCTCCCAAATGTCTGAGTCTCCACTGGGAGACCAGGTGCTGATGACCAGACCGAGCCTCTCTATACCACTAACCTGGGTTTCCTAAACGCATGGCAGCACCAAGTTCTGGAACCTCTTAATTGAAGGCACAGAGCACTAAAGAGGCGACCACTGTCAGTCCTCCAAGGGCCAGCACAGCAACACTTTCCCGGCACCCTATGGACCAGGGCAGTCAGGAGAAAGCACATTCAGGGGAAGATGGTGCACACAACTTGCACCATCTTTTCCCCACCTCCCAAGGTTGAGAGATCCGAGGCTTGGGGGTTCTGGAGTTGCAGGACCAGGTCTGGCAAGACTGGGAAGCACGAAGGCGGGTGGGGGAGGCGAATGAAATGGAGCAGCCAATCAGGTTGACTCTGGTGCCCCTCCGGCAGGTATCTGGAGAGGTACCTGGCGCGCTTCCTGGAGTCGGCTGAGAAGCACTTCATGGTGGGCCAGCGCGTGGTGTACTATGTGTTCACCGAGCGGCCTGCTGCTGTACCCCGCGTGGCACTGGGCCCCGGCCGTCAGCTGCGTGTGCAGCACGTGGTGCGCGAACGGCGCTGGCAGGATGTATCCATGGCACGCATGCACACGCTGCACGAGGCGCTGGGCGGGCGGCTGGGTCGCGAGGCGCACTTCGTGTTCTGCCTGGACGTGGACCAGCACTTCAGCAGCGCCTTTGGGCCCGAGGCGCTGGCAGAGTCGGTGGCACAGTTGCACGCCTGGCACTACCACTGGCCGCGGTGGCTGCTGCCCTACGAGCGCGACGAGCGCTCAGCCGCCGCGCTGGCGCAGGGCGAAGGGGACTTCTACTACCACGCGGCCTTGTTCGGGGGTAGCGTGGCCACGCTGCGCAGGCTGACGGCGCACTGTGCGCACAGCCAGCAGAAGGACCGCGCACGCGGCCTGGAGGCGCGCTGGCACGACGAGAGCCACCTCAACAAATTCTTTTGGCTGCACAAACCCGCCAAGGTGCTGTCGCCCGAGTTCTGCTGGAGCCCAGAAATTGGCCCGCGGGCCGAGATTCACCGCCCCAGGCTGCTCTCTGCCCCCAAGGAGTACGCGATCCTGCGCGACTAGCGTCACCCTCCGGGCACCTTTGGCACCGGATGATGTGGACTAGTAGTTACAGGAGGGAGAGACCCTCCGTTCAGGTGGGCTTCTTTCTGGAAGCTGCATGACACTTTGGAGGATAGAGAAAAATTGGATGAAAAGAACCGGCCTCGCTTCCCTCACTTTCCACATGGACTGAAGTACAACCGAGACACCGCTGACCTCACTGAATTCAGCTGATGCCTCCTGAAGTGGTGTTTTATCCCTACCTCATCCTGCCCCCTTTTAAATAAGGAGATTGTGGCACAAAGAGCCTGAGCCTGAGGATCTGTGCAGTGGCATCAGCAGTTGGGACTCCCAGGACTCGTGTCCTCCCCAACTCCACTTCAATCCAGTTGACTTTGAGAATGAGCCAAGGGAGTTGGGGGTGGGGGACAAACACAGGAGGAATCATGGTCATTGGCCCTCCCTCTTTACCTCCCCTGCCCATAAGCATGGGTTGTACGTAAATGAGTATTTTTATAATAAATTATTCCAAAATTTTCCTTATGGGCCTTTTCTACTATAATCAAATTCCACAAAAAAAATGACATTCCTGACCTTGGGCTGGTAGGGCTGTGTGGTCAGTATCTGGGAGGTAAGTTTCCTCATCCACAGCTGCACTTGACTCTTCATCTCTACAGGAACAAACCCAGGCTCTGAATGGGAGCTGGAAGTCATCAGACCTTCCAAGGAAAGTGACCACTGGAAGCCCTGGAGATTTTGTCTGTCAGTTGGGGAAATTGAGGTCCTGAGGGAGTAGGATTTCACTGTGGTTCTCCAGAATCTTCTATGGAGCATCCTCACTGGCCTTGAATATTTCACAGCCCCCACTGTTTGCATGTAGGACAACAGTTCCAGCTATTTACCTAGCCCTGATGATTTTTACACTCTGAAAATTTTTACAAACAAGATCAGGTGTTGATGATAAGAGAGGGATCTCTCCTTTCAAAAGCAGTTCTAAGTTTCCCAGTTTCTTCTACCCAAACTAGATGAGCAAAACTCAGTTCCTGTGGACTCTGGATGAGAGACAACACAGGCCAGGTGTGCCCAAGAAAAGTCATTCATCGTTTGTTGACTGTAAGTTGTCACCTGCCTTCCTCTGGTGGGGCAATGTTTAGCCTCTACCTTTCACTGCAAACTTCACCAACCCGAACACCCTTGGACTGCTGGAGAGCTGACCACAGCAAGAGCTGGGTATGACCCTGCTCCTCTTCTGTGTGTGATGTAGACAAGTTCCTTACCTGTGCTGGGCCAGCAGCCCTCTTCTCAGGGTTTGTGGTGATACTCCAGAAAAGGTATTGTCCTCTTCCTCTTTCTGTCTGTCCTTTTCCAGCAAATTCATGGAGTGCAATAAATTCACCAAAGAACAGTGATTTCCTGTTTATAGGGGAATACATGGTACAATTGGGAATTTCCTGATCCTGGGCTCTGGGCAGCCATGTGCTACTGATGGAGGCCTTCCAGAGGAAGGAGAGGGGTTTGAAGTAGGGCAGAGTAGAGTGGGGTGGGCAGCCTCTTGAGAATAGCTCCCTCTGATAGATCCTACAGGTCTAAGGAGGGAGCAGAGATTATAGAGGGAATTGGGTCAAAGACAGGTCTGAAAGGGAGACATCTCCTTCTGCAGCTAATTCTATGGCCCCCACCACTGTCTTCCTCCTCCGCACCTGACCTGGGGCCCACAGGGACAGGGATGCTCACACACTCCCCAGATGAGCAGATGAAAATCCAACTCTCAGTCCCAAGTGTCATTGCTACATGCAAAACTTCATCTGTCCCTGGTTCCCCACCCTCTCATGCCAGCTCAGATGTCACCCCCACAAATACCTTAACATCTTTAGCTCTCTTAGGAATTAATGATCATGAGAAATATTGATCCATTGAGGCTAAGTCTAATAATGGCAATAATGACATGCACTTGGAGGTACTTACCTGTGCCAGGCACAGTTCTAAGCATTTCCCATGTACTGATTCACTCAGTTCTCACATCCACACTACACATTGCCTGCCATTATTTATCCCATTTTACATGAGAGGAAATCAGTCACCAAAGAGGTTAAGTCACTTCCCCATTGGAACTTAAATTCAGGGTTTCCAGAACAAACAGGAAAGTAATATGGCTGGAGGATAAACACAAGGTCAGAACTGAAGTTGTCACTAGCTCTCTGTCTCCTCTGTCCACTTCTGCTTTGTCCTGCCTCCTTTGTTCTGCTTGTGTCTGGCCCAGCATTGCTATGCCAGTTCCTAGCTGGAGGGTCTTCCAGTTCAGGTGCCCACCTCCTCCTAACTAACTTGTTCCTGATTCATGGACTGGAGATCAAAAGCAGTTTCATCCACTGATGTGCCAGTAAATAGCAACTGGCTTTTCAAGGAAAAAGAAAGCCCTGATTTGTAGCATTTGCCATTTTCCATGGTATAAATCCCACCAGTGGTCTCTTACAAGCTACCAACACTTGCTGAGAAGTTCCTTGGGAAAAGGTACACACAATCTGCTCTCAAGAGCCAGGACAGCCACTACACACCATTGGCTGCAACCATGGAGGGAGTCACTGAGTCACGTGTCCATCTCTGGCCAAGCAACTGTGGCTCAAATGGGGTAATGTGACACCATAAGGCTGCCAGAACCCATCCTTTCCAGGCATTGCAGGCTGTGTGAGGTCAATTTCAGAGCAAGAAATGAGGCCTTGAGATGAATGAAAACCTGCTGGTTCTGGGCTACTCCACATCCATTCCCCCTTCTGTGGCAACACCCTCCAGTTTCCTCTTGGGAAGACATACTTCAGATGGAGGCGTCACTCTCTCTGCTCCAAGAGTAGAGCTTGAGCCCTAGGCCCAAGCCACACTGGTACATACCATGGCCCTGTCAGAAGGAGGAAGACCCCATGAGACTCCTGCTGGTGCTTCTGACAGAGGGACCGAGGATGGCTGCTGGAAGGACAGGCAAGTGTGTAAGCTGGAGTGGACCCCACAGGAGCCCGAGAATGGATAGTCAGTTGGAGAGCTGGAGACACATTCTTTGGGTACTGAAGCTGTCCTGTGAGCTTGGACCTTCTATCACTTGCAGACAAGCCTTGACACACAAGGACCATGAGGACTCAGAGGAATGAGTTCCCAACAACGAGTTCCACAGTGGCTGGTGGCTGAGTCACTTCTGCCTCTCCCTTGAGGCCTCCACAGGGCCGGCCTCGATACACGTGAGGGGGTTTGTTCCTTCATTTCCCTCCTGTGCAGTCACAACGCTGGCTCCCCTGTGGGACAACGCGTGTGTGAAGGGGACTTCTTGAAGAAACCCTGTTCCTTTCAAACACGGGAACAGCTTCCGCAAACCAGGCACTCATGATGGACCCCCCAAAGGTGGGGTGCTCCTCAGAAAGCAGGGAAAGTGAGACCCCTTGGTAGACCCAGCCTGTCTACAGAGGCTTCAGAACTAGACAAACCTGACAACACAGAGCACTGGGGTGAGGCCGGCCCACGGTGAGCGACCATCTCCTTGCCCCGGTCTGGGGAGGGGAAGGGAGGGGAGAGGAGCCGTGGAAAGGTGCCCCTCCCGCTCTCACACACAGCACGTCACACACCACTGCCACCCAGTGCAGGTACAGTTTATTCTTCACAACAGAGAAATACAAAGAGCAGAGGGTTGTAATTCCCTAGTTTCTTGCCCCCTTTAATGTTTTCCCCCCACATTCAATTTTTACCTTGCTCCCCACCCCCTTTTTTAAATAGGATGCAAACTTCTCTCCTGAAGTGTCTGAGGGACACCTGCCCTCACCTCCCTGCCACCAAGATGCAGACTGAGAAGCCAACAGACTGTTTTCTTTTCTTTTTCTTTTTTTTTAATAAGGTAACTAGTTCTAAATATGGTGGCCTGGAGGTCCCATAGAAAAAAAGCAAAGGGGTGTTAACAGTATGTATAACAGCTTATTTACAGGGCAGTAACATGCGGACAAAAAGCTACAATACTGAGTATCAGACGACGCAAGTCAAACAAAGGGGCGAGGGTGGGGCAGAGAACCCCATGGGAAAAGAAACCCCAGAAAACGTTAAACTGGTAAATCAATGGCGAGTTAAGGCTTAAAAAGTGTATAAAAATAACACAGTTAATATTCAAAACGGAACTCCAGATACAGAATATATAGATGAGTTTCTGTCTAGTTTTCTTTTTCTTTTTTTTTCCCCCGAGGGGATGTGGAAGGGCTTCTCCGGGCTCTGTACATGGTTCCTATATACATGGACACGCATGGCTTTCAGATTGGGGTGTGTCTGTGGGGGCTGAGGGCAGGGCCTGCTCCTGGGACCCTCCCCAAGGATCCCTTCCTGCAGAGGGGCCCCAGCCTGGGTTGGGGATTCCCCCACCCTGGGCACTGCCTCCATCTGGAGGAAATTCTGGAAGGGGGTCCCAGGCCCAGGCCCACTCCCTCCCCATCTCCCTGCCCACAGTCTGGGATGACAGGAGAGGTAGCCGATAGGTTTCCTGGCCAGCACCGAGGTAGACTGGGGTGGTCTTCAGGGCAGCAGGGGAGGGGCCAGGTCTTACCCAGCCCACCCCACCCCATTCCCTGGGCCCGCCGCCCAGCCCGTCACTGCACCCTTTGGTCCTACAGATCTCCCGGCCCCTCGTTTCCGCCTCCTGAAGTCTGGACAGCCCTGGGAGCTGCTGCTCCCTCTGCTCACGGAACCCAGGGCGCAGCTCAGTGGTAGGAGCTGGGCACCAGGGCGGAAGGGCTCAACTCCAGCTGCCTTGGCTCCCACCCATCTGGGGACCCCTCTGCAGTCCAGAGCCCCAGACCTGAGCCTTCCCTTAAGACCTGAGGCCATGGCCAGAGAAGGTCCCACGCAGCCCTCTGGTTCTCTGCATCCATCTGCCTGATCCTTTTCATTTCTCGGTCTTAGCAGCACCAATGTCCTGGCCAATAAATATCTTTTTTTTTTTCTTTTTTTTTTTTTGTTATTTCCAAAACAAACTTAAAAAAAAAAATAGTGAAGCAATTGAAGGATGGGGAACAAAAAGAAAACTCAACAGACAGGTTCAAAGTGCTCTGAGATCGTCTTTGGATGCCACCAAACAGTCCAGAACCTTACAACTGGCCTGGCCGGCCCGGGACTGAACCAGGCAGGGCTTCTGCGGCCCCAGCTTCCTGGCAGGTGGGGAAGGTCGTGAAGAGATCGGCGGTTCCGGAGGCCCCCCAGGGGGAGGCGGGCCTGGTGCTGCCGGAGTCAGCCTGCCAGTGGGCCGGGCGGGGCGGCGCCTCGGGTGGGGCTCAGATGAGAGAGATTCGCACCGGGATGCCTGGGGACTCCGTCCTCTGGGGCGAGTGATGGCTCACCAGGTGCTCCACCACCGTGTGTTTGGACATGTGCTTCATCAGGTAGGTCTCCTGCGGGCAGGGGCGAGATGCAGGAGTCAGAACTGGAGAGGAGGCAGGGGAGGCTGCAGCTCCCAGCAGTGGCCACTGGAGGGCTCCTTGGCAGGTAGGCCCATTGGTGGTCGGCAGCCACGGTCTGGGGGTTCAGGGGACCTGGGCATTGGCTCTAGGGATACCGCCCTGCTGCCAGCCTGTGTGCTGGCCATCTGGCCAGAGTCAGAGCCCACAGAGCACCAGGCTTGCCCCTGAGCACTGCCCGCCTGTGGTTCCCCCAGGTCAGGTCAGCGTGTTTACGAACTGGTTCTAGCAGGATGCACTGCCTGACCCAAAGCCTGTCTGTGGGACAGAGCTCCAGTCCCTGTACTTGGCTGGCCTTCCCAAGGGGGATGGGGGAGGCAGTGGGCCTGGCTTTGAGCCTAGTTCTGTTTCTTAGCAGTGGGACCTTAGGCAAGTCACCTCATCCTCCGAGCCTTGGTTTTCTCCTCTGTAAGATGCGAAGGGGAAGGGTTGTCATGGTGATGTGGATAAAGCCCTCTGCGTGCAGCAAGGACTCAGGGCACCACTCCTTCTCCAGTCTCTACCTTTTTTCCCAGATGGTGGTAGGAGTCCTGGCCTTACTCCACCCACATTGCAGGTGAAGCCAGCTCGGGAGGCTGAGACAGGCCTGGGCCCCCCACAGACTCTGCCAAGTCTATTCTGAGGCAGCACCAGTGGGTGGGTAAGGTGACCCAGGCTCGCTGTGGGTCCCTGACTCCGGCAACACCACATCGCCCCGGCTTCCACCAACAAGACGGCCTTCTGGGTCCCCAGCTGCTGCTCCTAGCCTCACACCTCCACGTGCTCAGCACTGGCAGAGGAAGCCCTCAGACGTGGCGACAGGCTAATACATGATGCCAGAGGCTGCACCTGTCAGCATCCGCCCGGGGAAACGACCCTTCCATGAGTACAAACCAAGGGAAGGGGGGACCTGGATTAAAAGATAACTGACCCAGCACACTGTAGGGATCTTATTTGGATCTTGATTTTAAAATAATACTGCAAGTAAATAAAATTATGATATTCAAGAGCAATGAAAACTGTCAATGCTGACTGGGTGGGTGTATGTATGTAGCAGTATTATAAAGATATTATGGAAATGTTCTCTGTAAAACAGTAGTCCTCAGGCTGGGTGGTGGCCCAGTGGTAGAGTGCTTGCCTAGCATGTGTGAGGCACTGGGTTCAATCCTCAGCACTCCATATAAATAAATAAATGTCCACTGACAACTAAAAATATTTTTTAAAAAGTCCTTATCATTAGAGACATAAATTTCATTTACAAATGAAATAATTGGATGTCTAGGTTTTGCTTTAAAAAATAGGGGTACAGCTGGGTGTGGTGGTGCACACCTGTAATCCCAGCAGCTCGGGAGGCTGAGACAAGAGGATCACAAGTTCAAAACCAGCCTCAGAAAAAGCAAGGCATTAAGGAATTCAGTGAGACCCTGTCTCTGAATAAAATACAAAATAGGGCTGGGGATGTGGCTCGGTGGTTGAGTGTCTCTGAATTCAATCCCCAATACCAAAAAAAAAAAAATGGGGTACAAACAAGGCAGAGCAGGTGATGGTGAAGGGGCAATCTAGAGCACAAGGCTTGGGAGTCAGCAGCTAAGTGGGATTTCCTTGGGGCCCTCATCCTGCAGGTCCATAGACTTCAGGGAGGATAAATGTCACACTCAGTGCTTGGCAGGCCCCTGACAAGTCTTGCCTGTGATGACCACCCAAATCCCCTCCCCACCCCACCCACCCAGTGTGACATTGACATTTAAACAGTATGCTCTCTGGACAATTTCAGGGGTAGTACAGCTTCTCATTCTACGTGGGAAAATATCCATGCTCCCCAACAGGGTCCCAAGGCCTGCCTGACCTAATTTTCTCTCAATTCTTGCTCTACACCATGTTTGTTCCATTCAGGGCATTGGACTTACTGTTTCCTACATGGAAGTTTCTTGCCTTCTTTCCCCTCTTCATCTAACTATCCTTCAAGGCTTTATCAAAACATCCTGCTGTAGTTTGGATCTACAATGTCCCCCGAAGGCTTATTAGTCCCCAGTCCATGGCACTTTTAGAAGGTGGGACCCACTGGGAGGAAGTTAGGTCATTGGGGGTATGGCCTTGAAGGAAACTGGGACCACAGCCTCTTCCTCTTCCTCTCTTTGCTTCCTGGCCACCAAGAGGTGAGCAGCTTGCCCCACCATGTGCTCCCAGCCATGATGTGCTGCCCTGCCACAGGCCCCAAAGCAATGGGAGTAACTAACTATGGACTGAAACCTACAGAACTGTGAGCCAAAATTTCTTCTTCTTAAAGGCTGATTATCGCTGGGCGTGGTGGCGCACGCCTGTAATCCCAGCACTTGGGAGGCTGAGGCAGGAGGATCATGAGTTCAAAACCAGCCTCAGCAACTGAGCGAGGCCCTAAGCAACTCAGTGAGACCCTGTCTCTAAATAAAATACAAAATAGGGCTGGGGATGTGGCTCAGTGGCCGAGTGCCCCTGGGTTCAATCCCCAGTACCAAAAAAAAAAAAAAAAAAAAGCTGATTATCTCAGGCATTTTGTCACAGTGACAGAAAACTAACACCATCCCTTTCTCAGATAGCCTTATCTGGACCTTTCAACCTTCCCAACTCCATTTTGTTTCCCCTGTGGTTGTCTCTCAGTCTTTAGAGCAGTGATTCTCAATCAGAGACAATTTTGCCTCTCAGGGGTCATCTAGCAATGTCCGGAGACATTTCTGATGTTCACAACTTAGGGTGGAGGTTGCTCCTGGCACCTAGTAGTAGAGGCCAGATATGGCTTAACATCTAGATGCAACACAGCACCCTACAATCAAAAGGGATCCTGCTCAATGTCAATAAGGTTGGGAAACTACTGCAGAGCAGTGGTCGCCATGCTCTACAATAAACACCCATTAAACATCTATGTGTGTGATTACTTGTTTAGTATCTGTCTCCAACAGGAGTTTCTAACCTTCCTGGGGACAACAAATGTCTGCTTGGAGTCCAGTTCCTGAGAGCCTGGCACAGTGCTCAGTAAACACCGAGTGAATAAGTCCCTGCACTAGCTAAGGTTTATTTGGACTTTTCTGCCAGCCAGAAACCCTAAGTTAATCCATTTGACAGATGAGGAAACTGAGGCTCAGCGATCCCTATGTTGGGTCTTTGAGGGTCTGTTAACCAGAATATTTGAAGAACCTAAAGCACACACACTAGTGGCTCACCTGGGTTCCCATTTGGTGAATTTTCCCACCCAGGGACAGGGGGCTGGATACAATGACCTTTCTGGTGCTATTCAGGCCTTCCCTGAGATTGAGGGCAACTCTGAGCCAAGTCACTGTGCCCTCTTGTGGCCATGATGGGGATTGCATCCACAGGAAGCAGGGCAGACCCTTCTCTCCCCAACTCACAGAGCAGCCTGCCTGGCCCCCACCACTACCTTGAGGATTCTAGGGCCTTAGAAACCAGACTAAAGGCAGGCAGGGGTGGGCAGCCTGGCCTGAGGCAGGCAAACACTGAAGTGGGACGCAGAAGTCCTGCTCTGTCATTCGCTGTGATCTTGGGCCTGCTGGTTTGTTGCAGAGCGGGATCAGGCCGGCACTCACCGAGGTGTAGGCCCGCCCGCACATGCTGCAGCAGTAGGCCTTGGCATGCTTGATGGCATGGGCCGAGAGGTGGATCTGCAGGGAGGCGGAGTCCGAGTAGGCCCGGTAGCAGTTGGGACACTTGTAGGGCTTGTCCTTGTTGTGCTGGCGCTGGTGAGACTGTGAGGACACAGCAGGGGGTAAGGAGACAGTGGGACCCCACCCCACCCCCTTCTTATGCTCCCCTTGGTGGGCGAGGGGCGGGGGTGGGGGAGAGAAGCTGTGTCCCTGGGGGACAGGAGGGAGGCAGACACTCACCTGGAGGTTGGAGAGCTGAGTGAAAGCCTTTTCGCAGCCAGGATGTGGGCACTTGTAGGGTCTGTCACCTGTGTGGATTCTGCAAGGGGCAGCCCAGTGAGGGGGAGGTCCCAGACACACCCCTAGACCAGGTCCAGGCCCAAGCCCTTGGCTGGCCTGGGCCATACCTCTGCTCCCAAGACACTCAGTCCCCTTGGCCCACTGTCCTCAGTGGCCAAGAGTGAGCCCCAAGAGAGAGCTGGGGACTTCAAAGGTCACTGTCTCTCCTTCCCTCTCCAGCTTCCACTGCCAGTCTGATCAAAGCTTTCCACTCCCCATAGGTTCCTCCTCACCCAGCCTACGGTGAGCACCCACTTGGACCCAGTCTCGCCTCCAGCTAAGCACAGAGGGCTTGCTTGGACTTCATTCTGTCCATCTCTTCTGCCATCATGTAGACCACAAAGTGAAAAGAACAGATTCCCGGCACTGTCAGGACCTCCCTGCCCACCCTGCCTCCTTCCCAGAAGGACATCCTCCTTAAATTGGCTCCTGACCTCTATTTCCTGTCCCCTCTCCATGTCAGGCACATGTCCATGATGGTGATGTGGTGACATGCTCACTCTCATGTATTAGAAAATTCAGGACCATGGCCCTGAAGCTCAGCCCCTGTGTCCTTGTTGACAGCACCTTGTGTCCCCCCACCTCCCATTCCTGAGTTCTTATCCTGGATCCATCATTTTCTATCAGGGTGACTTTGGGCAAATCACTGAGCCTTGGTTTCCTCATGTGCAAAATGGATCTATAAATCCAGTCCTGCCTCCCTGGGCTCTGTGAAGACCGCATCAGGTAATGCACAAAGGCACTCAGCCGAGCGTTGGCACAGGCAGCACTCAGGAAAGGTTTGCAGTAATATTAGTCATTCATTCAACATTCGTTACATCAGGTCCCTGTGTGCGGGCACCATGCTGGGCACTTGGGATATATCAGTGAACAAAACGGACAAAAACTACTGTCTGGCAGAAATGAACTCTAAGCATGAAATAAGGACATAAGTCACATGTAGAGGTAGTAAGTGTGGGAAGAACTGAACAAGGCTGGGGCCGTGAAATCGGGG